>VZRF01001115.1:27457-101136 GCA_013396875.1 Vireo altiloquus | reverse complement strand
CTCTGACGGGAGAGGCAGCTGAGAGGGACTCACAATCCATCAAAGACTCCCCAAAGTTCTGGGCCTTGCACTCCAGGGCTGCACGTGATGGAACCCACAGAGAGATGGGTTCAGACCCAGAGTCTGCTGTAAGAGACTGTCCCCTCCCCAGGAGGTGGACATTGCCACCTGGCTCGAGGGGATATAAACCCAGGAGATTCCTGCGCCTTTCAGGCAGACCTTCACCACCAAGAAGAACAGCTGGAGAGGATCACCAGGAGGCCAGTGGGACCCACAGGGTGGTGATCTTCTTTTTGTCCTGTTTCTGCCCCTCTCTGTCTCCCCACCCCTTTCCCTACTCCTCCCTTCCTCTCTTTTCTCTGTCTCTCTCTCTCTCATATTTACTACCAAATAAGACTCATACTATTGACTGGCATATGATCTTGTTTGCACCTTAATTCTGGCAGAGGTATTTCTAAGAAGGTGAATAATCGGATCATAACAGATGTGTCCAAAGAGAAGAGTGGTCCAGAGCTGTTCCTGTCCGAGGTTCCATGAAGCAAGAAACCACTGGTACCATTTTTAGGGCAAAGGGAGGTGGTGTGCAAGTGCCTTTCAGCTGGATTGAAATTTTTGGAAAAGTGTGGAGAGGCCATTGGGAAATTGAGCAGAAGTCAACTATTGCTTGCACCCAGCACAGTCCCGTCTCTCAATCTCTGTTAGAAAAGAACACTGAAGATTTGGTTTCTATTTCAACTTGGCAGGTTATAAATCAATCACAGCCATGGGAGGAGGAAGAATGGGCTGTGGAAGGTGCACTTAGGTTGTCTTGGCACAAATTTCAGTCCCACATTATGTGGCAGGTGAGCTGGCAGGACCAGTGCTCCGGTGAGCAGATCCATTATAGTAACTGTGTTCTTTGAGGACTCATATGATATTTCTTTTAGATAAAAAAGAACCCCTTTGATGGTGTAAGTGCAGGGGTTTAATTGCAATGAAGCCATAGATGCATGTGGCTGTGATACCAGTGATGCAAGACTCAGAGCTTGTGGGTGAAACTTCACAGAGAAACAGTGATTCCTGCAAGGCCTCCCAAGGCAATACTAAATACAAGTTATAACTCTTATACCATGAAAAATGGGAATACTCTCAAGTGAGACCTTGCAGCACTTTCACTGGAGTTTATCTGATCCAAACAGCTGACTCAGCTGACCCAAGACAACAAAATCTGATTGGAAACACATAAATAGAGGAGTAAGAGGGGAGAAAAGCGTTATTAGTGGAGAACTAAATTTAAAAATGTTCTAAATTGTGATTGAAGAATCTAACAGAATAAATAGATAGTTCTGATTCTCTAATAAATACTGTATTTCCCAAAGAAAAATGTTCCGAGATATGATCCAGTAACCTGGCATATGAGAAATACTATTTTGCAAAGTCATCCCCAGGGATTTTTTTTGTGGATGGATTTCTGTGTGAGATCCTAATTGCTATTATTTGTCACATTTTCAAAATAAAATTTTAGATAATGCTTTCAGCTTTTCAGTATCCAGATGAACAGTCTATAAATAATATAGACTGCTGAGTATTTTTTATTGGAATTTCTTAATTATACTTGTGACAAATACAAATTTATAAAAAAAAACTCAAAACAACCTATCTCCAAAATTGAAATAATAATTCTTTGTTGTTTGGCTGACTTTTAAATTATATTTTCTCAGTGTGGCACATAATAATCATTCAGGTTTTCCCTTTTCTCCAGTCAGGTCAGGCCTGTACTACTCATGATGCAATGCAGGTTTCCTATTGAGTGCCAGCATAACAGGCTTGTGAATGTCAGTGGATCAGGTAACAACCAACCTCTACTCGAATTCCAGTGAAGTTATATAGCTCACAATAAAAATTAAGTTCAAGACTGAATTATCTTGTAACAGAGTTCATCTCAATACATTAAAACATTTTAATACACAAATACAGAAAGTTTCCATTTAGAAAAAAAGCTTCAAGATTAAATATTTAACCATTACTATACTGAAATTTTTAATAATTGAGAATTGTCATGGGGGCTTAGCAAGTGATATTTTGGGGGATGAGAAAATAAGCTGCAATTTCCTACACACACTGTAGATTTTCCAATTAAGTGCTATGGAAAAATTATTCAGAATACTTGAGCTAAGCATATTTATGGCATCTTTGGGAAACATAAACCCTGAAATATTTGGAAGTACTCAGTCTACTGATAGAGTGTACCCTAACAATTTGCAAAAGCAAATCATTATGAACTAGCAAAACTTAGTGGAATACTATTGAACATTCCTATTCGCCTGTCATTTAATATAAATATTTTGGAAAGTAATGTTTAATTTGAAATTATTTGGGATATGACAGTGATGCCTTAAATGGCTACCTAGAAACAGAGACTAGGCAGGAATAAAAGACGGATTTATTTGAAAGGCCTTCAGATGTACACTCTGGGCTCCAGAGGGTCCTGCCTCAGTGGATCCCAAAATAGACGACAGGCCCCGAGTTCTTCACACTTTTATATCAGCATCAATTCACCAACCAGAACTCAGCCAATGATGGAATTTTCCCAAGCTTGCCTCCCTCTCCCCAAGATGATGGTTTACAGTTCTTGAGCCTAGGACAGTCTGGGTGTCCTTGGAGAGCAAGCTGGAGAGGCTTTGTTATGTCTGTCTTAGCATGAGAGAACAGTACCTAAAAAGCTACAGGAAACTTCAGAGTTACACTAACAGTGTAGGATTTGAAAAATATAAAAGTTAAAACCTAAGGCATCAACAGAAGATAGAATATGTTGAACAAGTTATTGCAACTAGCTACAAACCTTGAGACATTTTAATAATTAAAATCTCTTAATAATTTTTATTATGACTCTGTCAGAGAGAACAAATCTTCAAAGTCACTTAGCTTGTCTGTTCCCACTAAATACATCCACATCCCTGCTGATAAATAACACCATTCTAAAAAGAGTAGGAGCAGCTGTGAATTATATTTCTTAAAATTATATTTATTGAGAAATTTATTAATTCTGTTTTCATTTAATGCAGTTTCCATATCATCATGCATTTCAGAAAACAGGAAATTTGGTTTTGCTATGAGGGCTGCTGGACGTGTATTTTCCAGATGAGGAATATTTGAGACTCAGTGGCCAGAAGAGTTTTTCAGTTAAACAAGAGTATTTTGGAACAGTGGAATATCTGATGGCTTAAGAGAAAAATCATGTACTCAGTCACTGTAAGAGTTTAAACTGATTAGCTAAAAATACCCATCAGAAATGAGAGAACAAAGAACTAGAGTGCTGAAGATGGATTCTTGTGGACTCAGGAGCTCATAGATATCAAAATACTATTTTCTGATTGAGGGAAACCTTATGAATGCTGGATACTGGTAAGATCATGGGAGCATGTTGTAAGAGCCAGCAGATAGATTATGACTAGAAAAGTATGAATGTACAGAGGTCATTGGATGCAGAAAAGAGCAGCTGCAATGCCTGTATGCTCAATTTTTAAAAATGCTCAAGTTTAAAAGAGGTTCTGAGGAGGACAAAAGCACAATTCTTGTCAATATCAGATTTGACCTTGATCTATAAAAGCGGGCAGCTACATGACAATTCGGCAGTGAGACACATCACAAAAGCTCATGCCATGCAGCTTTTGTTGAGGGACACTGCAATCTGTACTTGTTTTCTTTTTTAAAAATCTCTATCTCCTGCACTTTTCCCATTACTTAAATGGGGCACAGAAGTTGTCTTGCAATTTGTGTACCTTTGGTTTTTTCCACCATATGCTGCTTATGCATCTGATTGTAAAATAGCATGTTGGGTGGACCTTGACCTGCCAGATGCCCACTTCATTCCCCCACTCCCTCCAGCAACAAGACAAGGGGAGAAAATAGGTAAGCTTAGGGCTCAAAATAAAAAGAGGAGGTCACTTATTGTGATATTACCATCACAGGCAAAACAAACTTGATTTGGGAAAAAAAAATTGCCAATTAAAAAATATTTGAATGATGAGAAATTAGAACAAAATTAAAACAGCACTTTCCCCCTACCCTTCACTCTTTTTCCCAGGCTCAAATTCATTTGATTTCAATTCAAATATGAATTGAACAAATTCATATTTGTTCCCACTCCTTTTTCCCTCTGCATGGTGCAGAGAGGATGGGGAATGGGGCCTGTGGTCAGCCCATAAATTTCAGTCAGTTCATCTCTGATGCTCCTTCCTGCACACAGTTTTTCAGGGCTCCAGCAGGGGCCCTCCATGGGCTACAGCTTCCTTCAGAGCTTATCACCTTCTTTGGCATGGGATCCTCCAGGTGCTGAAGGGTGGGTGTGTGTTTTGACACAGCACTCCATGGTTTGTAGTGTGGACATCCACTCTGGGATGTTCCTCTCAGCTGGCTGCAGAGAACCCTGCACCCACCGTGTGTCTCCAGGAGCTGTAAGGAAATGTCTGTTCTAGTACCTAGAGCATCTCCTTCCCTGGCCTTCCTAGGATCCATAGGGCTGTTTCTCTCTCTTTTTCACTCACTACTCAACAGCATTTTGACCATTCTAAATAGGTTTTCCCCAAGGAACCCCACACAAGGCTGAGCATCTTCAGCTGTGTCCAACAGGAGCTGACAGGAACCAGGTGTCTCCCACACAGAGGAACTCTGGCCTCTCCTCACTGCCAGTAATTCAACATCCACACCCAACAGAGGCAGGCAGTAAGTGACAGCTCTGGAAGAGAGCGTGAGGAAGGAAAGGAATGAGAAGGTCTATTGGCAATAGGTAAATAGGAGAATATTTGAGCTGGGCTTCAAGACTCTGCTGGAAATGGGATGCATTCAGGCAGTGAGACTGAGTGGCACAATTAAAAACTAAAAAATCTCAGAAGCACCAACTGGCCACATTAAAAGGTTGGTAAATAAAAGAAAATAATAACATCAGAAAGAGAAAGAAAGGGAAAAAATACATATATTTTTTAAAGTGCTTAAATTCCTGTTATCTTCAAAATATTGTTTACTTCTTTTTTGTGTTTCCTGCAGAAATTATAAATGCAGTGTATTTCAAATGCTAATATGCTGGAGTCAGACATATAAAACAGCAACTGTATTTTGAACTCTATTAATCCCAAAGAACAATAGCAATCAGGGATTCCCTTGTACTCTTTTAATCCCCTGCATACTTTTGGTGTAATAAACTGCTTTGCTGGCTTGTTTGTAATACATCTTGTGTTACATTCTGCAGCCTAAGCAATTACTGAACTCATTTAAATTCTAAAATAAGCTACTTTTCTCCCTGTTTAAGAATAAGGTCTAAAGGTGACACTAAATTCTGGGGAATCTGAGGGTTTGAGAGCTCAGTGAGTTTTCTGAGTTTACTAAAACTTTCTTCCATAATTTAGACTCCTTTCTTCAAAATAATAAAAAAAAACCCCATTCAGTTTAAATGCTTAATCCCTAAATGCTTAATCCCAAAATCACTGAAGTTAAATGAGNTTAATCCCCTGCATACTTTTGGTGTAATAAACTGCTTTGCTGGCTTGTTTGTAATACATCTTGTGTTACATTCTGCAGCCTAAGCAATTACTGAACTCATTTAAATTCTAAAATAAGCTACTTTTCTCCCTGTTTAAGCATAAGGTCTAAAGGTGACACTAAATTCTGGGGAATCTGAGGGTTTGAGAGCTCAGTGAGTTTTCTGAGTTTACTAAAACTTTCTTCCATAATTTAGACTCCTTTCTTCAAAATCATAAAAAAAACCCCATTCAGTTTAAGCATAACCAGTCTTCCCCCTAAATGCTTAATCCCAAGATCACTGAAGTTAAATGAGAGGGTTCTGAGGGCTGCATGCAACTTGAAATGGAAGTCTGTGCCCTCTATTACTGACAAAACCTCTGCACACACAGAACTACCCAGTGACAGATATTCAATGTATTTTTCTTTTGACAGAATTTCACTCTGTATCTTCTACTGCCTGCCCTTCCCCACACTCTGAATTTCTTTTCCCTTCTGTCCCTTCTTTTCTCTTTCTCATACTGCTTTTGTCAGATTTTGGTATATTGACTCAGTTTTCTGTCACCATATCTCCATGTGGGGAGAAAACAACACAGTGTCCAAAAACAATTTTTATTTCCCAGAGATTCAGCTAGTTCAGGAACAGGCAATTTGCTTAATACCATCTTCTTAAGGACTTATCATTTGTGAATAATAATGAAATTATTTAGAATGTATTTAATGGCAAGCCTAGATTTAGACATGAATGTCTAACCATAAGCTTCTAATCCCACATTTAATTACTTAAATGATCACTCATTCTCAAAAGTCCCCAGGATCCTGCACTTTTTAAATGTGGCACTTTTTAAATGTGGCACTTTTTAAATGTAACTCTTAAGAACCTAGGTAGATTTAAGAACCCTCTGTTAATCACCTGGGTTACATCTAAGAACCCAGTGTTAATTACCTGGGTTTAACATGGAGGGTGATTCTGCAAAATCTTTTCTTAAAAAGAATAACTCCATTTATAATTTCTAACTCCTTACAGAAATGATTTGTATGCACAAAAAGAACCGGGAAAATTTTATACACAAAGTCTAATTGCAACTTTTTGCTTTATTTTCTCTTGTTTTTATTAAGTTCTCTATGTAGCACAGCATATTTAAAGTCCTCTGAAATGAATATAGCAAGGATTTTTTCCACGATTCTCACAAAACCAAAAGATAGGTTACCAAATAATTCTGTATTCAAAACCACCCAGTAGAAGTTCTCAGATGCAGTGGCTTTTCAGCAGCAAAAATTGTATGTACTGGTTGTACTTCTGGTGAAAATATTTGAGTTGCATTATTAATTTTCTTCTTAATATATTCCTTTAGTATTTCAACAAAGTAATCTAAATTGCTATATTTTATAATAAAAACTATAAGGTATTGTCTTGGAGTGACTTTTGTCTTAGAGTTTATCCTTTGATGGTTTATCCTATATTGTCTGCCCATGCCCAGAAAAGTGAATTGTATGCTTTTCTATGTCTTTAAACGAAGCCTGAAAGCAGANAAGAGAGACTTTTTAACAGTTGGATTTACTGTGTCGCCTTTGCCCTTTGCAGCCTGGAGAGATGGAAATTACAGGTTGCGGACACTGTTCTGGAAGATGGGATTTATTGATCCTTTACGTGCAAACCAGGGTCAGAACATTCCTGTTCTAAATGTCACGGATGTGGCTGACCAGCCAGCCCTGCCTGGGGCAGTGACAGAGCCTGAGGTAGATGTCCGGGATGGAGCTGGGTTGGAACGGGTTGCAAGACCCCTCCTTGAGTGGGCTGCTCTAAGCTCACACTATGTGATGGCCATGCCACAGCCCCAGCCTGCCAACTTGGCATTCCAGCCAGGCCTCTTCCCAGCCCCCTTTGTATGTCTGTGCCCAGCACTGGCCCCAAAAAGGTAAATCTCAGTCCCCAGTTTTAGTGGGCTGACTCTGGAAAGCAGCAAAGTACCAAAGTTGCTGGGAAATTCTCCATAATTTGCCCATAGGGGTCAAATATGAGGCTGGGGACAGGGACATTAACAGAAAGACCCTGCACAAGGCAAGAGATCTGTAAAGCTGTTGTCTTCAAATTAATGCGACTATTCTTTAAAAAAGAAAGGATCTGACTGTATGTGCAAATAATCCCTCATTTTTAGTGAAAGAATTATATTTGTCAGGTGAAAGCTGAAGCAGTAGTGGAACACTCTTCCTGTCCAACATGAGATGCTCTCACAAGACCTCTATAGGTGAAGTTCAGCAGGGATGCTGCAGCTCCTTCAGTGTGTGCTGCTGGACACGTGTAAAGTACCAGTCAGTGTATTTTACTTCAGCTGTGTTGGGGCATGAGCCAGAGCCTTCCACTAAAGGAGCAGTGATTACAAAGGAGACTCACTAGGTCCAGGCAATTCCATGTTGTATGTGGGGTTTTTTTAAAGCAAATCCTCATCTAACTGGAACCATCTATTCCTTCAATACAAGCCACTGAAGAAAGCTAAAATTATTTGCAAACAGAAGCCCAACACAATCACCTAAGAGAATTATTAAAAAAACACATTGAATTTTGCATCAGCTGAACTGCTGAAAAAAGGTCCTCTAAACAGTGAGAGATACTTTATTGCAGCCTGCAAATCCAATCTCCCTTTCACTCGTACTCCTCACAGGAATTCAAAGTTTGACCTTAGAGAGATCAGGAGAAAGGACCACAGCAGGTGCCTTACTGATCTTCCATGGGATCTGCATAATGACATTTCCTTACCTGTCAGAGTTTGGCTTCCTAGTTCAAAGCTAAGCACAACCACAAACAGCTGGTACAAAACACAAAGTCTGAAATAGTGACTGGCAACTGAAAAACATCTTGAAGAGTGAGGTTCAAGATTGTTTGAAGCACCCTTCCACAGCCACCACACAACAAGCTGAGATTCTTCTGTGCTTCAATAATTTCTTAAGATCATTTCCTGTTCCTGAATTTATCCACTGAACTTGATTTAAACTTCACATTCTTTCTGCTCTAAAACTTGTACATTTCTGCAGTGAATTCTTTGAAAGCAGATTGAGAGCTACTGCAAATACTATGAGCAAGCATGGAAACAATCTGCTGATGGACTCTGCTGTCTTACTAATTTCAAAATGGTAACAAAAGTGTTCTATTACGGTAAACAAGATGTTGCTTTGAATATAACTAAAAAGAGCATTCCATTCCACTTTTAAATGCTTATAGTATTCACCCAGAAAGCTTGTGACTTAAGGAAAGCAGTAATCACCAAGTTTTGATGTTCAAAATTATATTCTTTTGAACAAGCCAGGCACTTGTGGAGTTCAGCTGAACTCCTTTCCACTAAAAAAAAAAAAATCTGCTGTCTTTCAAAGCTGGAATGGATCACTGTGATTCTCTTTTGTGAAGATCATTCTGGAAAACTAAATAAAGACTTCCATAACCATTAACACAAGAAGAATCCTTTAACCTAGTGTTTCACATTGAAATGTCCAAGACCTATGTTTCATTCAGGTGTATGGGTAATATAGTGAGGTTTGTTAGCAACACAGTCTTGTATTTTCATTTCATGCAACCCCTTTTTTTACCATACCATGTAAGCAGCACAACCATTCTGCAGATTATTATTTCATCATTAAACAGTCCTAACTATGGTGAAGCCACGTGGGGAAAGATAATAATAGACTGTACATTTCAACAGAAGTGAATGATGACAGGTTTTACACTAAAAAAGCTCTGTGAAGAAATGTCCCTCTGAGTAAGCCAGCAAAGCAGAGAAGAATTTCTCATTTATGTTTTTTTTTTTAATCAGTTGTCAGATTATATTCATTAAATAAGATCTGTATTTCAGGTAGATGATGAATAAGTTTCTATTCAAAGATGCATAAATCACTATGTGACATTTAGATTTAAAACATTCACAACATTCAAAGGCATTGTTTTAATCATATAAGTAATAATTTGTACGGAGGTTATCTGAATGATCAGACACAGAAAAATCTGAAAGGCAATGTGGCAGGAGTTGGAGCTTCTATTCAGTTTAGAACAAGTTAAGCAGTGATCAAATGGCCAAATTACGACTGGTAGATGATAAAGCAGTTTCCAAGAGAACATTCCAGCAGTGACTCACATATAAAAAATGAACAAAACCAAGGTGTTTAAACAGGGAAGGCATAGTAAAGTGTCTAGTACATGTAAATTATTTTACAGCACACATACGAATAACTAACTTCTCTTTTTTTTGAAGGTGATAATCTTTCTGAAGAACTGCTGACTTCAGAAAACTCTGGGAAAGTCAGTATATATGAAAAGGCTGTTAAAAATAGGTACAAAAGTTGAAAATTTTATCTTAATTTTTCTGTCTCTCAAAGCATATAATATAGAAGTTGTGCCATCATTTTAATTTTTATCCTGAAGATTACATAGAGATGTACTTTAAAATGTGCATGCTACTGCAAAATAAGATAGAATAATAGGCATATGAAAACTGTAGCAAATCACTAATAGTGAATAATATCTGATTTAGTGTATTCAAATGGGAAAAATCTACATTCCAGCAATGAATGTAGAAGAGCACATTAATCAGGAATAAGTCTAGTTGAACTAAGTCCAAACAACACATGATTTCTGTGAATGCAGCAGAGGAGTGTTAATGCTTTATGAAAACAAGTAAATAAAAATTCACTTTTATAAAAATTGCTCCACTCTTCTTAGTATTCAGCCTTGCTGTAGCAGTGTTCTCTGTATTGTGGAGAATTACTGATAGGTCCCAGCACAGCACCTCGGGGTCAGAAGTTGCATGTCCAGATGCTGATGGTTACTTTTAATCAGAATATAAGGATGACAGAGCCGTGCTGATTAGTAAATCTTAATGCCTTTGTCCAGTGAAGCTGCCTGGTAAAGTTCACCTTTGTTCAAGAGCTGCAAGACAGTGTGAGGATGCTGTGAAAATATCTAAAGTGCATTAACAACAGATATCATTAATCACAAACAGCAGTCTTGTTAAAAATACCAGCCTGCGTTGCTTTTCTAACGTGAGAAATCATGAGCCCTTGAGCCACATTCTTCTTAATTATGCTGAGATTTATGCTGAGAAGAAAGCTATTTTACTAGATTTCTCAAAACATGATTATTGTTTTTTACACATTATTTTTCACTGGAGTTCTAGTGAGAACAGAAAGATTTCACACCAGTTCAGACAGAGCAAGAATGTCACCATTTTTTCTAGTAGGAGCACCTTTGTCTTATAATAACAAGATAGGCATCAAATCATTACATTTATGAATTTTGGATGTTATTTTGTGAGACTACATGTGTGACCAGGGAAGTTTATTAGTATTTTCTTCTCATTAATATTTTATTTTGCACTAAACAATTAAACAAAGTTTTATGTAAACACAGCTCATGCTTCTTGTCGCCATTTAGTTCCTTTATAACTGTTCTTTCCCTATTGTTCTCAGTGGCAAGATAAAATTTAGAATTTCTGTACAGTTAGGTATTCAGCAGTGACCCAACAGACACATCAATCCTTTCTGACTCTGAAAAGCAAAAGACTGCAAAGGCAGAACATAATGCACCTTTCAGGCTTGTTTTGACTTATCAGCCACAATGATATGAAGGGTATTTATTATCTGTCTTAAGGAAACATATTTTTCTGTGAAATAAAACTCCATTGGTAAGTGATGTTTGCTGTGGAACTATTCACTTGTAAAGCTCTGGGACCCAACAAAAAGCCTCAAGTCATTTTGTCCTTTTTGTAAAAGCAGTTTTTAAGTAATACAAAAGAAAGATACTAGCTATGCTGAAAATAGTTGGAGTCCACTGTTTTGAGGACCCTTTATTGCAGAAAATCTCTCAGGTGGCTGCTATCACTACCACCCTTTCTGAGGCATTTCCTAATTGGCTCCCTGAAAGTTCAGTTTCTTGCCCTTCAAAGAACAGCAGCATGGCTGCTGCCAAAGAAGGAGCCACTTATCTCAGGGTATCATCTTAATAAAAATTCTGCCTTTCCAGAAGCATTATTGCCTATATCTTATATTTTTCCTTCCAACTTTTTTTTTCCTCCTCTGTTAACAGAAGGGACAGAAGATCTTGGAGACCATGGAAATCTTCCAAACAATTTCTGTTTAAAATAGGCAGTCAGGCTTTGCTCTCATTGGTGTGATGATTAAGGAAGAGGTGGGGCATTCCTCCCTGGGAATAGTTTCATGAACCAAGTGCAGGAAGAAGGGAAGAACTCTGTGCAACTTTGCACCTCAGGCTGTGGTTTTCAATACAACTTAAAGTAGCCCCAGGCTCAGTCTGGTTCTACCAGATATTAGAATTTTTTAACTTTAGAAGGGATTATTATGATTTAAGTGAAAACCTGTTATTCATCTGCCACAGAACAACTTCACTCAGTTTATCCTGAGTATTCTGTTTAGATTTTTTCATGATAATATGAGGCAAAGTGTAGAAAAGATGCGGCCCTATTTTGAGGGCCTGGTCTACAAATCACTCCATGTTCATAGATTGATGATCAGAAGGCTTTATTTATAGATAGATAAGTAGATAGATATTAATAAAAAGATGATTGAGAGAGAGGGAGAGATCAGCAGCTTCTACCAGCAGGTCCGCGAGCTGCGATCCTCATCCTGTCTCTCCCGTCTGTGTGTGTCCAGCACCAGAATGGAATGCACAACAAGAACAGAGAGGAAACCTTTGATTGGTCAGGCAAACACCTTACCATAAACGTTTCTCATATTTACATTCTTTTCTCCTGGGAAACTACAGAGAGCTCCCTTTAGAAATGGACTTAACTATTTAGAATTGAAGACAGGTTAGAAAGAAATTGCTTTTTCCAGCTTGTCTCTGAGATTTCTCAAAAACCCACTGCCAAGTCATGACCACAGCAAAGAGTTTTTTCCCATGTAATTTCCCACCAAAGTATGTGCAAATGTTGAATTTTTTGTTGTAAGAAAAGAAAATCTAAGGAAGATAATGAAAAGGGAAAAAAGTATTTCCCCATGAGCTTCATAAAATTACTGCTTATGTGGCTAATTGCAAAGCATTTACCTAATACCCAAGGATGAGAGAAGATGGATTCTACTTCTGACATAGCATCTCTTGGCTCAAAATGCCTAAATATTCCTTCATAAACTGAAATACCAGCCAGATTCTGATTCAGTGATTTTCTTGTCAAGAAGTTAGAAGATTTGCCTTGCTTCCAATGACCACTTAACTATTTAAAATAAAAGATGGACCATTATCCAAAGGGAGTGAGATTAGCCCAGGGACTCCTGTGCAGGGTAGCCTAACTTTCACTTTTGCACATGATTCAGAGGCAGGTGAAACAGACCTGCCATGCAGCTAGGACTGGGAAGACTGGACACTCCATAACACAATGGTTTGGACATGCTTCTGTAAAATAGGTCTTGAGAAATTATCAAGACAGAGAGGAGAACTCTCTCTCTCTTATGCAGGTGAAGTACCCAGCTAACTGGGCTATGGGGCAGAAAATTATTCGTGTCTCTGTAATTTGCAACCTGATGTCTTAGTTATTTGTACTTCCTGTAAGAAGTGAGTAAAAAGGGTCTTGAAAAGATTTTTCTGGAGTCTTAAGCTGCACCAGGGGAGGTTTAGGTAGGACATTAGGAAGAATTTCTTCACAGAAGGGGTGATTGGGCATTGAAATGGGATGCCCAGGAAGGTGGTGGAGTCAGCATCCCTGGAGGTGTTTCAGAAAAGACTGGGCATGGACCTTACTGCCATGGTCTAGTTGACAAGGTGGTGTTTGGTTATTGGTTGGACCTAGATCTCTTTTCCAACCTAAATGAATATGTGATTCTGTTCTACTCCAAATATGGTTTTTTTTTTTTCTGGATGCTTCTTTTTAGCAAGAAAATGTAGTCAGATTTTTCTTGTTTGAACTGACCTCCATTCTTTCCTCCAACTTATTATTTGGCTGCTGGACAACAGAGATTTTGGCCTGTTCTCAAAAGGAATTATTAAGATGTTGTAGCCATAGTCCTGAAAATTCTGAGTCCTGGAGGCTGAACTCAGAGTGAGTTTAAAACCCTAACACTGAGTAAATACTGACAGTCAATTGATATTTTATTTTGCTGAAACAATTCAGAAAGAATGCAATGTTGCTCAGTTACTCAGTCTGTATCACTGAGATTAGAGTGAGTAAAAAACACTATTTTATGGAATATGTGAAATTAGTTTATCTGCACTAACTTTTCTCGAGAGTAACAGACGTCTTTGGAAAGTGTAAAATAAACATAAAATAGGGTGAGTTTTGATTTGTTTTCAAACAATATACCTACAATTTATCCTTTTTTTTTTGTGTGTTTTCTATTTTAGAATCATAGAAGATGCTGAGTTGGAAGGCGCACATCAGGATCATTGAGTCCAATTCCTGGCCTGCCCAGGACACCCTAAGAATTACACCATGTGCCTGAAAGTTTTGTCGGTGTTGTGTTTACTAACAAAGAAGAGGTGGATACCCTGTAAAATTCCTAAAGCTGTATTACAGAGTCTCTGTCAAGGCAGTAGAAGAGAAGGAGTACCTTCTTCTATCAAAATTCTTTCACTAAATTAACTCCAGAAAGATTCTTTTTAAAAAGAAGATTAAGAACTGTGAAAATGAGACTTTTGTATTGGCTGTGTAATGGCTATACATATATTAGGCAAATCCTGACAGAGCAAAAATTAGTCTCTGATTTCTTCCTCTTCTTTTATTATTAGTGGTCTTGTTTTGCACTTGTTCAGCACTTGTCCTTACAGATGCATTTAGTTATCACTTAGGCACTTGCAGGGGCAAATGAGAACAGGTGCCTCACAAGTACAAAATATATGCTAAAAGGACATGCCATAATGAGAAATCAGAGCTCAATGGGAGGAAAAACAAAACACGGCAGGATATAGAGAATGCAGACCTAAAATTAGCATAGGATAGATACATTGAAAACAAAAAATTCAGCAGATAAGGGCTCCTGGTTTATTGTCTAAAATATGCCTATCTGCATTCCCAGAGAACAACATCAATCTGTCTTGATTTCTGAATAAATTGAGCTCTCAAGCAAAATCCCTGTAAAAGAAGGCAGCTCTATTTTTATCACTGTGACCTTTTTAGAAGGACTTTGGGGAAGAAGGAAACAAACTTAGATAAGTTCTTTCTACCCAAAGTCCAATTCTTCTTTCCTGTCTGAAAAAATGTTGTTTGCCAGTGTTATTAGCTATCCAGCACTTGGAGTCTTTGAAAATTCACATATCCCAACAGGCTTCCTTACAGGTTGGGTCTTGTCTGCTGTACTACTGGTCTTTAACTAGTGTTAAAACATTATGTAAGAATCTAGATTCCAGATTGACCTTCATCAGTAGCTTTAGTTAGTTTTGGATCAAGATCTGAATTTAAAGAAATGACCTTATGAATTCACAGGAAACCACACAAATCCATAGATTTTACCAGCTATATTAAATGTATGAACTGTCACAGTTAGATTTTTTTTGCCTTATTTTTATTTCCCAGTGTGAGAAAACCCTGGTTTAATTAGGAACTTCACTGGGATTGATAATACCTGTTTTGAAACAGAATGAATATGTATTCAGGGCATATATTTCAGAATGAGAGAGTGGGTGGCATGGATAAAGGATTTTTATACAGTGTTACGTAGGGTGAGTTTTTGCATTTTTGAAAGCTCTAGGATTGTTAGATAACTGGCAGAACCAATCAGAATTTTAAATTCTGTCTTTAAGGGTGTGACACCAGGAGACTAGCAAATATAGTGCTTATTCTGAAGAAACTAAAATGTAATGCATTGTAGATGAATCAGCTTAACTTCACCTTCTGGGAAAATCCAAAATCAATCAATCTGCTCCTAAGAATCTGGAAAATAATAGAGAAATGGCACAGTGTTCAGAATATAGCTGTGTGTACCAAGTCATGTCAAATCCGTCTATTAGCTATGAAATGTTAACAGGGGCATTCCATAGAGCAGAAAGACGTTTCAATCATATACAAGTTGACTGTATTTAGGTTTTTTGTACAGTCTAATGTAATAATTTGCAAAACATACTTACAAAGCATGGCTTTCAGGGCACTTCTCTGAGGATGCAAATATTCCTAAATGATTATACTGAAGTGTGGGGATCAATGATATACCAGAGTGGGAGAATACATCAGGTGGAGCTTCATGAAAATCTGATGTGAGTATGAAATTATTAATATTTTCATTAGGAATTACATAATACTGAGAAAGTGTGTTTCATTTGCATGTGGCACAAACTTTACAGACCAGGTCAAAAATTTGAAAGAATCTTGCCAAAACCAGAGAAATGGTCTGGAAATACAGAATGAAATTTCTAAAATATACAGCACTTCTAAAATATATGCTTAAATAGAGGGAACTGCATGTATTGCAGGACGCAAAAGGCCTTTAGGAGCCTCTTTTCAGAAATGTGGTTATTTCCCAAATATCAGCACAAGGTAACTATATCAGGTATTCGCTGTAAGAAACCACAGGACTAATCATTGTTAAATAAGAAGGAATATAGTCCTGGATATCTGGAAAGTCACCCTTCTCCTTTACTCAGCTCCAGTTAAGACAGGAACTAAACGGACCAGAGGTTAGAAAACAGTGCCTATGGGAAAAGAGTGAAATAATAAAAGGCGTAGAAAAGAGGGAGGGATGCAGTGGAACCCATGGCCCAGTGATTCAGGTTCATGTGACCCAAGGTCTAACTTTGTGTAGCATGTCTAGCTAACTTTGATTCTGTTTTAGTAGGAAAATATTTGAAAGTAATTCAGTTAAAACCACGCAAGACAAGAAATGTGGCTGTAGAGAAGTGAAGTTGCTGAGATGGCAGTGACCAGCAGCTCAAGGACTCAAAGGGAAAACTAATGACATAAACCTAGGAAAAAGGTAGAAAATCAGCAGAGAGCAACCCAGGCTTTTCCAAGAAGCAATGGATGTTAATACTTTCTGTCCTGACTGGTAACTGCCTATCTGACACAGATTCATTAGGTGTGGCAAGAATATCAATGCATAACTTGGTAACTGCCCATATCAACCTATAAACACTTTTTGTAGCCCATTCCATGAAGTATATCCTGCTTGCAGAGTTCTCCCAGGCATAGTAAAGAATGCTCAAGCAAAAGCAGCCCATTATGCAAAGGATTGCAGCAGGAACACCATAACACTGAAGGGTTGAAGCAAAGAAGACCAAATCTCTTCTACAATAGTGGAGCAGCTGGAGTGTCTTAAGATCCTCAATTACTAAAGGTTGAGGCAGAAAACCTTAGACGTTTAAAAAGGATATCATTGTTACGGTGGATTTTGTCTTAGAGCAGAGGGAGTGTGAGCCTGACTTCATGCTAGCGTCTGGAGTTCCAGGAAGCTTCATCAGCAAACAGAAAGATGGACAGAGATCAGACTTAATGCAGTGATGGGAATACTGCATCAGGAGCGATGTCAATGATTGTGCAGTTTCCCAAGGGCAATGAGTGTCCAGGCCTTCCCACAGTTTATTGCTCAGCTCATCTCAAGAGAAGGAGGTGGAGAATAAGGTCATCAAGTGTAACTGCACTGTAACACTCTACTCTGCCTTCACTGACTGCTAAGGTTTGTTTTGGAGAGAGACAGAACAGAATAGAAGTACCAGAAACAGTCATGCTGAGGAAACATGAAATTTCATGGGAGAATAACTCAGTCAGGCTCTCCAGTTACTTTGTGCACAATGTACAAAACCTTGACTGCTGGTGACTAGATGTCTCCTGTGCTCAAACTGGCTTGGCTAGGGCTAGCTCAGGTGCACAGTGCAGCAGCATGCAGTACCCACATACTAGGTTGTACCGGCATAATTTAGTGAATTTAGTGGAATTGAAACCACAGTCTGTGGAAGCTGAAAGGATGTATTATTTTGAAAACTGTATCAGTAATAATAAAACAATCTCCTATCAAAAGATCTTGACAGGGAAAAATAACTGGCAAACACCTCAAGGTAGGTATGTGTGAATCAGCATGCTGTTGGTTCAGCAGAACAGTGCCAGCTAAAGATCTGTTTAAAAAATTAAATTCCTGACATCAATTATAAGTATTGCTTGATCTTATTTTTTTAAAAGAATGGTAATTAGGTTTCACTCCTACAAGCAGCAGGATAATTGGGTCCCAAAGGTCTGGAATAAGGTTAAACAATTAGACTGTATCTGCAAATGAACCTATCCTGATTGGCACTTGAAAGGATGAAAGGTTTATTTGAAGCTGTTAGGATTTTAACCCATGATTTCATGAGGGCCATTTATATCAGACTTAGTGCTAACTTGAAAACATCTCTCCAGATACCTCTGGACTTTGGATGGAATTTGAGCAAAGTTGTCCCTCTGAGTGTGATGAGAGTGCACTGAGCAATCCCTCTGACTTCCTGACTCAATATTAGGATTTATTATCAGTTGGTAAATTATTGATTATTGAGTCAATATATCTAAAAATTCAACTCAACAAAACATAACATCTATTTATCACAGCAATTTTAGAGACAAGTAAACTGAAACAAAGGTAGATTTATGAACCCACCAAAGGTCACACAAGTGAGTTATCAGCAAAACAAGGAATAGGTCTTCTGAAGGCCAGCTTTAAATCCAATGTCTGCACAGCTAGGCTTAAAATCAGTAGTACAGAGAAACAAAGCAGCCTGATAAGATGGGAAATTGATGGTAAATGATACAAGAAATAATGTTATATAAGTAACTTTGTTTCTTGTGTGTGGCAAAGTCCAGGATAAATGCAATTCAGAATGATTTCTGGTTCAGCTATGCAGAAGAGTGGTCCCAGGCACTATTCTAAGCCATTATGTACACTGGTTTATAAAATGCGAAGTGATGAGGCTGGTGAAAACAAAGCCCATGGAATTTAATCATATCACAACTGCTGATCCACTTCACCATAGACAATAAATTTAATGGCATTCTTTCTTCACTGAATTAACTTGATTCAAAATGGCAACTAAAATATTTTTTTCCAGCAGATAATGTGGGTTAATCTGTTGAAATATGCTCTCTGCAGTTGAAAAATACAGAACAGTAAGCAAGACATGGCAGTGGATAAACCTAACACTTGTATAAAAATCTGTAACAATTCTGTGTTTGTGAGACAGAAGTATGGGGCACAGGTGGCAGACTCTTTTGTTTTCATTGATTTTGATATCTCAGAATTTCTAGAAGTGAAGAAGATACCTTGGATCACAACCAAAGCCAGGCTTAAGGCTGGCCTCAGATTTACAAGTAATAAAGGGAGAAAAATTAGAATCTCTTGAAAATATAAATAAGAGTTTAATTATTCACAGATAATTATTCCATTTCTGTATATCATAACCGGGAAATCTAGAAACTTTTAATTTTTAATTAACTCCTTATGTAGGAGTTAAAACATTAAAAAAATAACCAACTTTCTTGGTAAGTGTTGTGGAGTAAATAATAATATTCATAAATAATATGAATGCAAAAGTCTTCACTAAATCATAGAATATCTCCAGTTTGAATGAACATGAAATCATCAAATCCAGATCCCTGCCCCTCGCAGGACGATCTTAAACTAAAGGGTGTTGAATCCTAAACAGGATTAGAGGAATTCTTTCATACCTCGGAGAATTTAATTACCCACTATAGTGTCAAAATATCAGGCAATCTCAGGCGCTCCTACAAAGGATATGCAGTAGGATTTGTTTCATTATGCATATGTTCATGGAGCTTTCCCCCAAAACTCACCCCTCTGAATTGCATGGTGTTTTTGTGCATTGGGATGAGAAACTGCCCACACTGAGTTGAAACAAAAAGTGCTCAACTACAGGGAAGTCAAAACAACTTCTCTGCAACCAAATGTCCTCTGCATATAGCCACATGATGCCCTCCATTTTATTGAGCAAGTGATGCCTAAAAAATAAATCTGTTGTTCAAGGTAATTCAGTGAGGTTTTTTAAAATGGAGCCTACTACTCTAAAAGGAGTAGAAAGTATACACAGATTAGCTCTTTAAGTAAAACAAACGACATCAGAACAGTTATTTGGAAAGTTGTTTACCTAGTTATAAGGAGTGCTGTTAGGTATCTTCACTAAGGAGAAAGACAGAAAGATATTTGGTGTACGTATCACCCAGTGTGAATAGTTAATGTAATGTATAGATTTAGATACAGGATCTGCAATGCCTTTCTTTCAAGTTCATGCGAGGAAAAACCTCCTTCTACCAAAATATTCTTGGAGTTATGTATTTTTTCCAGCCATTTCAGATGCGTATGTATGCTTTTTCAGTGTCTGGTGAAACTCTGAGTTAATTCTCATGGACGCATCAGCCAGGCTGCAGGATTTCCATGCTGCTTTTGCAAGGGCAGTGTTGATTGACAAGGCCAAATCTCCACTCCCCTGACACTACATAAATGCACACATCAATCATTTAGGCTTGGCCCTTAACAAAGGTAGATGAGTCCAAAGTCTTACAGTTATGTTTAAATTTTGAGCACAGTATCCATTCTGTGAAAAGACTAATTCAGCTGTAACAAATCCTAAACATGGCCAGGAGGTGGCTGAGATGAAGTAAAACCCTGTGTTTTTCCACCTGGTAGTGCTGCTTAACAAGCCTAACTGAAGGCAGCTACTTCAATGGATAAGCGTTTAACAGGAGAGATGCAATTCTAAGTTCTGGCAGCAGCAGTTATTTTTGTCTGTAGTTAATTAGTCCATCTGAGGAAGGCGTGATAACCTGCTGATACAAATCAGTGGCCTCAGAGCCTGTTCTAGAGGCCTTAAATGTAGTTCCCCCTAACCTGAATTTAATCATGGTGTGGTCAACTGCACACTGTACTCCTCCTGCAGTGCTGCTGCAGATATCTAAAGGAGTTTTCTATTCAGGCCAGGGAAATGCTGTGTTCAAACAGCAGGAAGTTCCCCATGACTTATTACAGGAATTGATAGTCCTTTATCTAAAAGGTGGGTGAACAAGTGTTAAGCAAAAAGGATTTCAAGTGTAACAGGTTTAAATTGGAATGTCTCCCTGCTTGACTCAGGAATATTACCAGGGAAGCTGATGCTCTGCCTTGTGGGTATATGCTTCAGAAGTGTCATGGACTGAAAAATGAAAAAATAGGATGGCTGTTGTGTTATTGCATTGCTTCACTATGGTGGCTACAGCTTATTTTCAGCAGACATTGATCAGGACTTTGTTATTTACCATTAACTTTCTCTCTGTGCTGCTTTCCCCTTGAAAAAAGTGTGATTTAATAGACACAAATATAATGGTGAGAAATGGGATGGGTAGAGGAGCCAAAACCAGTTATGCTGGTTTTGTTTTCTTTCTTCAGTCTCTAGAAATAGGCAAAGCTTTCCTAGGCATTAAATAACTTCACTGCCGAAGATCTGGGTTTGGATTTGGCTTACACCTTTGCATACTCTTGACCTTCAGGAAAGCTGATATTCCCAAGAGCCAGTTTTGTAACACTTCAGTGTTGAGATTCAGGCTGTGAATGAGTCACCCAGGATCCTTTCTGTTGCATAGTCTCTTCAAACCTTGAGAGGGGTCAAGCACAAATATATTTGTGAGACAAGTCTTGAAGAGATTCCCAAGTCCTACAGGTCCTTAGCTTACTTCCTTTTACTTATGTTTCTGTCTTCCTTTAAAAAGAGAAACAAAACAAAAATAAAAATGTCACAGAGGGTGAACTTTTTTGTTTCCAAGGACAAGCTATTAGGTTGAGGAAACTTCATAAAAACGGAGTCTTAAATGAAAAGTCCACACTGATGAGCAAAAATTCAAATCCCTCAGATTATATTTATCAAAGAAGTACGCCAGGCTTGAAATTATTCCTGTCTTTCCCTGACCTTGGCATGTTTCCAGAAAACAAGCTACACAATCTGGAGAGCTCTGATGCAGGTTATGTAGGAATAATTCAGGGGCTCTATTTAAGGAACATATGCTGCATCCACTTATTTCTAACAGATGCAAGGATAAAAAGTTATTATCCTAAAGAGAAAGAATAACAGAAAAAGTATGATAGTAGGGAACGTGTTGAAACTTTCAGGGAAAAAAAGCATTACATTAAATTCCAGCAGGTAGCTATTTTTTTTTCCTTTTTAGAGAAAACACTGGTAAAAGTAACAGTAAGTAGTGATTTATTATTTTCAAAGATTACTTCTTTTTGATTGAAAACTGAGTTCTCTCTCACAGAAGAAGGATTCTAGTTTTGTTGCATGTATATAAATAAAGTGTAAATGCTCACCAGGAAATAGCAGTGTCAGGTTTAAAACACCATATATAGGATTAGATCTATTCTATATTCCTCCTTGTCTAGAAATGCTACAGGACAGTGAATATTGACTCCTATTTTTTTCCATTAAGTAGTGTTAGAGAAACGTAGTTGCAGCCATTACCAGATTAGGGCAAGGATAGCATGGGTAAAAGTAGCTGGAGACCAGACCTGACACACAGCACCTTCCAGGACCTGAAGGGGACCTACAAGAAGGCTGGAGAGGGGCTTTATACAAGGGCCTGTACTGAAAGGCAAGGGGAAATGGCTTTAAACTGAAATAGGGTCAGTTTAGATTAGACACTAGGAAGAAATTCTTTACTGTGGGCATGGTGAGACACTGGAAGATATCCAATGAAGCTGTGGATGCCCCACATCCACATCAAGGGTGGGGCTTTGAGTAATCTAGTCAAGTGGAAGATTGGCAGTGGGGTTGAAGCTAGATGATTTTTAAGGTCCCTTCCAAGCCAAACCATTCTCTGATTCTATGATGCCAAGATACATGAAGAGCCCAGGTATAAAAGACTCCTCAGAAAGACCTTGGGCAACGATCTGCCTTCTGTTGTGTGTGTGAATGCATCCTGAAGTAAAGGTGTAACCTAAGAGACAGAAGTCTTAAAAATAGTGGAAAAAATAACCTTGGATTTTGCGCCTCAGTTTTCTCCCTTCTTGGTTGTATGATTACAATCTCCCATGTTTCCATGAATATGGAAATATAGAGATGCTATAGGGTTCAGATTAGAAGGCGAGAGGAAGTTTGAAAATAAGTTTCAGAAGTCACCAAGCTCAACACCTACCTGTGCTTGAGAGCGTTCTGTGATCCATTCACTGCTCCAGCAGCAAGGCAGGCAACAGAGCTGAGCATAGCCAGCAAGGAATGTAGCACTTTTAGGTGTTAGTTAATGCAGCTACATTTATTCTGGGACAGAAAGATTTTACCTGAAGGCGCCATAAAACCCATTCAGCAGGATCGCTTCTGTCTGTCACCTAATCGGAATCACCACAGCCATCAGTGGCTTGGTGCTGTAACTGATACCTAACGAGCTGGAAAAATTGAGGGAAGATTGGTTTCTTCAAGTTCATGCAAAACACAAAACACACACTTTTTTGGTCTCTGTGTTTCTGGAGAAAAAGGGCAAGCCTTACTAAATATATTATTTGTATAGCATATTTCTTTTCTGAATATCTTTTATGGCAAATAGTGACTCTGCTTTTCTTTTTGATTCGGTCACACATTTCCCATTAGGCATGTACTTTGTTTTGTTTTGGAGACATGCATGGGAATGTCCACATGTGTATGACTGTTGAAAATCTGAGATGTTCCAACAGTGGCACCATTATGAAGATGTAGCTGTTAACTAGACCAGCTTTAAACAGTTAGGTCCCTTCCAAGCCATGATGTGGCCAAATAAATATATCCCTCAGAGCAATAAAATAAGTTCAGAATGTACACAAAGTTTTATTGTATATATTTTGTTTCTCAAATTCTTTATATACACCATGGTTAAGTTTTGTAGCTAAGAAGATTTTGTGCCTGACTGGGTTAAAGCTGGATTACAGCCTATTAGTGTGATGGATATCATGCTCTAAGGTTAGTGTCTGGAAACAATTTGTGTAAGTTTATGCAGCGCCCAAGGGTGACAGTTCAAAATTTCTTAACAAAACAGCAAATTCATCTTCCCAAACTGTGCTCTTTAGCCTGAGTCACCTTGTCAAGCAGGTGACAGCAGATGAAAATTCACTGGTGCTCAGCTCCTTGTCCAACAAAGTCACTTTCTTTGCTGTTTCACAGTTCAGAAATAAAGAGGGTCTGTCTTTTTTGCAAACCTCTGCAGTCCTACATGGTCAATAACAGTAACACCTTGTTCTTTGAACATTGGCGAGATTCTGCCATATCTGCCTATTCTCAGGATCCAGGGAGAACACTGGAGGAAAGAAGAGCTGTTATTAACATACACTAATGGCGGGGGGAATTAAATATAAATCAGAAGGCATTTAAACATGGCAGAAAAACTACAAAACTTTAGAACTGTAGGCACAGAAGAAACCTAATTGGAGGGGTGGAACTATAGCTAACCTACTTTACTGACCTTTCAGCTCAAATTCTTTCAGTTGAGGAGAAAGACACATTTCAGGAGAATGACACATTCCTTTTCATACAATTTCTTAAGCAACCTTGTGAAAGAGAGTGGCTGGTTTTTAACACAGCCAGAACCTGTATGTTCTGTAACCTCAAGTTCAAATTGAAAAGTAGTTGGAAAAGTATTTGCTGCATCTGGTCAGAAAGTATTTGACTTCAGCCTTGCCTGCATTTTCTTAACTTGGTCTTCATTTTTTGGACAGGACACCACTCCCCCCCCACCTCCCAACTTCAAGAGCAAAACACTTTTTCTTTCAGATATGACATTTTTGCAGAGGACACAAAAATGTGATTATTTTAAGGAAATAGTGTACAGAACTGCACAGGGAAGGAGTGATTCAATATCTTTCATATATTTTTTAGACAAAAATGCACAGTAACTTAAGATGCTCTTTTTGCAAGGTGCCTGTCTAAAACTGAGATAGTCCTTTGTCAAGGATGTTGTCAAGAACAAAATTGTGAACAAACACCTGCTTGTTTATTGAAAGGCAGACACATCACTTTTGTGAATCCATTATGAATGATAATGGGATATGTGGGATAAATTCCTTCAAAAATTTCAGAAGGGCAACTCTATTCATCTGGATGAAAAGACATCTTTGTATAAAGCCAGAATACAAAACGATCATTCTAGGAAAAGTCAGTAGCAATGGGATATTTCATCTTTTTCTTTCCAAGGGATTTTTTCTGCCTAATAAATCCAAAGCTCATTTCAACTCTGAGAGTTAGAAACTTATACTGGAAAGTTAAAGTCTTAGAAGGTGCATTTGCCAGATAATCAAAAGCAGTTTTTTATGGTTTACACAAAATCAATAAAAGATACTTTAAAAAGCAGTCAGCAGTTTTAGTTTCAGTAGCTCGCCAGATGTTACTGCATACATATATATTGGCTGCACCTTGTGGCCTGAATCATTCAGATGCTTAAATGAGCATTTGCCACGGGCAGTAAGGAGAAGCCATGTCCTGCAGACTACACTACCATCGAGGTCTTTGTAATCCACGATAAAGCTTAGAATCAGAAAGATCCCCTTCTCATCGCCTCATAGATAAATTACCCCTACTTCTTTGGCTGAGACACAAGAAAATTTGCCTTCCCTGTCTGTTTCTATATCTAAAAAGTGTATGCACAAAAAATCACATGTAAAATAAAAATGTATTTTTCTGTAAAGGTCATTTACAAACCTGAATGCCCTGGTTTACAGCTGTAAGAAGAGTGTGGAAAAGACTTGGAGAGTCAGTCTCTCACTCCTGTGGGAAAATGGTAGCCTGCAAATCATTGTGGGAAATCTCTTCATTCAGGGTAAAACCCAGAAGCATGACCATGTAATAAAAAGTAAAAAGCCTATTCAGTTTTCTGCCTTCATGTAATCTCTTGTTGTACTTTTGCCAGAGATTGTTCCACTGAAATAAACCTGTGACAAAGGAGCAGTTTGCTTCCATCTTCTCCTTTACAGCACAAGTTTTGGACCCATTTGCAGCAAGGAGCACTAAGAGGCAGCAAAAAAGTCAGTGTAATGTCAACAGCTGCACTGTTGGCACAAGAAATGTCCCTGGATCTCCTTGGAGCTGACCTAGGATGAGGAACAGTTAAAGAGAGAAGGATTTTTTTGTATATTTGGGGGGAAGGGGTTTTGGTAGCCTGAATAATTCTTCAGTCCATTACAGGTGTTACTGAAATCTCCTATCACTACAAGGGTTTAGGAAGTAAATATTTATCTCTGGTGTTTCCATTTGTTTACTTCGCATTTGACTGAACCTTGGATATTGCTAATTTCACAGCATATGACTATCCACTGGTGGGAACAGAGAGCAGAGATAATGGTGACTCGAGTTGTCACAGTTCTTTTTCTGGGATGCTCTGGGATGATGAAGTTGCTTTTTGCCCCTTGTGAGCCAACATGATAAAGAACCACTGGGATTTCCACTGCTGGCTTCTGTAGTTGCAAAACCAGCTCTCTTCAGGCCTTCCTACTGGGAATATCTGCCCCCGTGCTCATGTTTCATATGATAGCAACAGCAGGTATCAAATGCAGTAGTAGAAGACAGGAAAAATCCCTGACTTTCCTAGCAAAACGCCTAACATCAGTACTGCCTCTTTGAGAGGCTTCTCTTCTTTGAGATGCTTAATGACCATTTTATTCCAACCCAGCAAAGCATTTTTCACACAGACTTAACTCAGGGTGCATGATTCAGAGGAAATTGGACTACTTGTATAAGGACACAGTTGTAGAAAACAGCTTAGAGATATCTTTGTGTCAGACCAAAGGCAGGCTTCTCAACCAGCCAAATCCTATTTGAGATTCTCAAAGCCTTGTAAATGGTCACAATAGGAACTGCTCAAATGTCATTTAGTGTGAGTGAAAGTGCTGCTGTCTCAGAAACAAACAGGAAACAGGAGATTTACTACATGAATTAAAAGCAGTAACAAATAACATCATGTTCTTGGGATGCTGCAAGGGCAGTGAAGGAGAATGAATCACTTCCCATTTGCAACAATTATTGCAAGGAAAGAGACTCGTGGTTTTTTGTGTTTTAGAGTTAACTAAATTGCACTGTGATATTCTTCATATGAAAAATCCAAACCTGCCTACTTGCAAAGGTTAAGCTAGATGTTGCTGGAAGTTTTGGAAGGATTTTGAGTGAAAATAGAAAAATCTTGGCAAGCCCTGGGACGTGTTTCATCTGGAATTGCCTGGAGGACTGAATGCTTTGTATTCCTGCCCCCTGGTGCGAGCCCACCTAACATCCAAACAAAGCTGTATTAATCAAGAAGGAATCCAATTATTTGATTCAAAACCCAGAATACTGAGCACAACGAAATGAAAAAACAAGAAGTTTTAGAGACACAGCTGATGTCTTTCTCCACAGACGTGCAGCGCCTGACTCCAGTGGAGCTATCAGCGAGAGAGCAGCGGGATTTAGATACAGCACCACATCTTAGAGTGTGGTAAATTGAGGCAGCTCCATTAAAGTCAGGCACTGCACAACTGCGAGGTGAGACCACAGTTTCCTGCCACCTGCATGATTAAGAGAGGGCCACCCTGCGAGTGCTGAAGTCTTAATCTAACACTACCCTCGGCAGAGATGCTGACAAGTGTGGAAGGTACAGAGTTTATGGAAAAGGAATACATAGCTGCTAATTACTATCTTACTGACCCTCTTAGGGTGCTATAGCTGTCCAGAAATTTAAGCAAGACAGTCAAACTTGTCAAAGAAGTTTGCTTCATGCACAATGAGAATCACTAATATAGAGATTGATTCTGCTGCCCATTAATCAGGGTTTCTAGTTGTGTTAATGAGAAAATTAACATGCACTTTTTAAAAATTATATTTGAGTGGTTTGATGGAATTTTCTTTCTTGTTTAGGTGCAATAAAATAAAATTTAAGGGTAAAAGAGTAATGAGTCTTGATGTAAGTTTGAGTAAAGTGCTCAAGAGAGTGAATAAAACTTGTGCATTTGTCTATTAGCCAATATAATTGTGTCAGGTTTAGGAAGTGAACAAGGTCTAAAATAAGATATGAATTAAATATTAAAATATAAAATTATGAAACTAAAATATAAAAGTATATTGAAGAGAAAAGTTCTTTAGACCAGTTGTCAGTAAGATTTCCTGTATACAAATTCAATTTATTTCTCTCTGAGTATCTTAGGTCAAAAGACATATTATTTTGGTTTTCAGTGATTTAAAGAGAGCTAACTCTCCTTCTTATTTTCTACTTAACTAAAACTTTGACTTTATATAATAGTGGTAATGTAGCTGGTCAAAAATTAAGCTAAAGGACACAGCTATAATGTAGCTCAATTGAAAATTAATGTAAATGTGGAAATCATGAAATTCTATTGATGCAGCTTTATTAAAATGATAATGTATCTCAGTGCACAAGGAAGTACAGATAAGATGAAATCTTGTGCAAGGCCTGCATATTCTTTTAATTAAAGGCTGAAAGAGGTTTTTTTCTTTTTCACTCAAATAGCATAGAAATATTTCTTTTATCAAGGTACTATTAAAATTAAGTAGGTAGCTGTATTCCTTCTCAGTATTCTCGTTAATGTAATTGTTTCCCTCCGTCATGGATGTACTGTTTTTAAAACATGAATAAAAAGATCGGACTTCTGAATAAAAAAAAAATCTTCAGAATCACCTTTCCCCCACCTATAGGGAAGAGGAGGAGGAGGAGGAGGAGGAGGAGGAGGAGGAGGAAATAAACCCCAGTTTATTCTTTGAGAGATGCAATCCATGACAGCACTGAGGCAGAGAGCAGCATTAAGCAAACCCCTGACATCTTCTGGGACTGAGCCACTGAGAGCAAACACGCTTCTATATGGCTTGGCATCCCATTAAACCAAGAGTTCCAACACCACCTGAAAATCCTGCAGAGCTCTTTGGTTTTGTCAAACAAAAATTACTCAAGGATAGTGTCAGAACCCCTCCAACTGCTCCCCTGGCCGATACCCACATTTGCTTCCACGATGTCACTGAATAGCAACAATAGACAGCTCTCTGTAAATAAATAATGGCAATACTACAAAGACTTGCTTAAGGTCAGCTGTCATTGTAAGCTAATATAGTTCTGAAAGGAGGACTGGGAGACCTGAAAAACACATTGAGAAGTAGAGAGCTCAACCTAGAAAAGAAAGCTTAACCTAGCAAAGCTGAGAGGGGATTTGATTCCAGTTTATAGATATATGTGAGGGGAGAAGCATCTCATTCTTGACAGCACTTTGGTTTAGCAGATAAACTGAAGGTTGGAAAATGAACAACACTTGAAATGAAAATATGAGCACATTTTTCACACAAGTAGTCAAGTACTGTAACTGATTTTGAGGTATGTGACAGATCACCCAGCACCTGAATCCTTTAAAACTACGTTGCCTGTCTTCCTGTGAGATATGATGTCTTTTAAGTGCATTGCTATTAGTCAGGACTCAGGATTTGTTCAAAGGAATTTTATGCCAAATCTTCACGAGCTTTTAACTAAGTGATCACAATGTTTCTCTGCAGCACTAACATCTATAAATGGAATTGCTGCTCTGATGGAATCAACCACAATTTTTACTGTGTTTTTTGCTGGAATAAGATTTTATTTCACAAACAAACATTTTCAGTTTGTGCTCTTGGCCCAAATACTGCCTAACTATATTTGGTGACTGCTTATCTACCAAATAACAAAGTGATACTGGTGATGCCTCTTAACCACTACCCAAATACTGTGCCTATATGTGCAACTCTTTAAAAGGAAAGAGTTACAACTCTTTCCTTTTAAATGACATTCACCATCTTCCTCTCACTCTCCTAAGATATATGTCAAGACATTTGTGAAGTAAATGTGGTTCATTGGACCTTGTATAAATAGTTTGTAATGGAATGAATTATATCTCAAAACATTTGAAACTGTGGTACTGTTGAAAACAGAGTATGTCCATTAGGTTTACTGTCTTTCTGGTAACTTCACTTGAGATCCAGCTAAATCTCTGAGTTTAAAACATCCCATGACTTGGTTTGCTCTTGACTTTTATCTCATTTTTCATACCATTTGCTGTCCTGTGAAGTTTTGGAGGAGCTTTTATAGAACAAAATACCTCCTCAAAGCAAAAGTGAATGCTTGAAATAATAGACTAAAATATGTATTTATGTAGGTCCTAGCTAGTAAAAATGTGAAGGAACATAATTTAAAAATGTAGAGTGTTTGTGAATGGAATCTTTTCTACCAGTAAGACTATTATTACTGGCAATTAGATTAACAAAGCTATTGACTGATTACATAAAAGGTTGCATTTTTTTCTCCCGCTGATAACCAGGTACATGATGGATAAGGCAGGCGTGCACAAAGCACAACACATCATTAATCTTTGGGTCTAATGGGGTTATTAGTACTGTGTCAGCAGATCAAACTCGTACATCCATCTGCCTATCAGAACAGATTACACGCTCTACAGCACTCAAGAGACAGAAAACTGATACCAACTGATAGGCCATCAGGATATCCTTAAAGTCTGACATAATTCTCTCACTGCCACTTCAGTTACCGTAGTCTATAGATTTATTTTTTCAGGGATTTCAGAGGAGTTAAAAATGAACAAATCCTTAAGAGCATGAAGTCTATTATGTCTATAATAACAGAAAAAATATTTTTTTTTATTATTTTAAGGAAAAATAATTCTTAGAGGAGGTTTTTGCAGAGTTATAGTGAGAGCCATCACAGATAGACTATATCATCAATATTAATTCAATGCCTTGAAATATGGAAGCAATGCTTATAGGGTAAGCAAACAAAAGGGAGAAGCTGGTATATTTCAGAACTCGTGTTTTTCTCTGCATAAGCCATAGAGGTGATTATTACACTTAACAGGAAAATTTACATGTTTAAATTTGATATTTTACAATCTTTCCTGTTCAGCATGCCATGTAAAAAAACAAGTGGTATCTGCTTTTGGATTCAAAATACTGTTGAGAAGTTATACTGGAAATGCACATGATCAATGCAGTTTTTGCATGCACTTCAGAAGAGATGGGGTATGAATTTAAGGTGCAAGACAACACATGAATGCTTGAGCTAGTCTGTTATAACAGTGTTAGCAGTGCTCCCTGGGCAGCATGCCATAACTTGTAATCAGTTTGCTTCCAGTTAAGTAAAGTGGCTTAAGCTGGACTTGGAGTGGTAACTCACACTTCTGTATACAGCACAGCAATGTGCCACATGCTTTAAATGGAAACTGCTAGATACTGGAAGGGTAGGAGGAAAAAGGATGCAAGGTTAGACACAAGGCAGCCACAGTGTCAAGTCTGTTGAATATAAGGTGAAAGAGCTGACCAGAAGAGTAAGTGGAAAGTAAAATTTATTAGCAGTGAGGTGCTGTTATTCTCCTAATTTTGACATAAAACCTGAGTATTTTTTCATTGAAACTTCATTTTTGTTCTTCTTGAAAACTGAATTGATGGTTGACTGACATTCATTTCATTCTGCTAATGAGAAAAATAGATTTTATGTGCTCTGTAGATACCATGCTGTGTCAGAGATTACAGGCAAATTATAAATAAATAATTATAAAATACTTTTTCAGGTATTTTATTTCAGGTATTTTATTTTGAAGGACAGATTCGTACCTTCTTAATGTTCTCAGCAGTGTCATGCTGAAATTACTGTCTATGTAGTGTTTACTTATTACTTGTCCATTTTAATAACATATAATGATTTCAGGTGCTTTTCTTTCGTTTTAGTAAGCATGACCAAAGAACATCATCTTGGGTCTGGTATTTTGGTCTTCTGGATCAGGTGTTCAGTATAAAACTGATGAAGATGAGTGACCTAAATTCTGCCAATTAGTCTAGTTGAGGTTTGATTAATAGTATACAATAGATTAATACTAAAGCTTGTCACCCTATTTACTCCTCCTTTATTTTTTACTTCTTTATTTTTTTATATTTACAAGTCAGTATCTATTGATAGATAGATAGCATGGACTATCTGATTCTGTCTTTTTACTTCACTAAGCTGTATGTGAAAGCAATTTTCTTGGCTTTCTTAAATATTTTGAATTGTGTGGGGAGTAGTCCCTCTCCTGTTATTTCTTTAAATGAGCTTCACTGTACTGAGAAAATGATCACTTCATATTTCCCAAGCATCTAGAAAGCCTTTACCTCCACAAAACAAAATAATACTTTCTTTGTTGCTCTTTCAAAGCCCTTGCAAAGTCCAAACAGCTCAGTGTGAGAGAGATAAGTACTGGACTATAATCAACTCCATTACCTATAAAGCCTTACTGCTCACACTTATGTAAAATTTCTACAAATTAAAGGTGATCTAATTTTTTATTTCAGTATATGGATTATATATACTGAAATATATATATATATAATCCATATATATATATATGAATTGACATTTGAATTCCTTTCATCCATGATTGTGATATTACTTTAAACTATCACTTGTGTCGCACAGAAGCTTCTCTCCAGGCCAGTGAAGAGTATATTTTCTGGTAACTGGGATCCTAAACTTCCTACAGTCATCCCTAGCCTTCCCCACATTCATCAGTATCTCACCATCAGTAACTACAAGCCCTTTTATATTTTATTTCTGACTCAATGGAGAACTCAAGTCAGATATGATTTTCCTTCCTGCGCCAATCTCATTGCAGTTATTAGCCTTCTATTTCTTTTCTCTCCTCAAAAATTGTTAGTGAAATATATTGTGCATTGAAAACTGCAAGTATGTCTTGACCAAAATTATATGTGAAAATTCAAAATTTGGGGAAATTTTAAAAAATATGAACCTTCCAACATTTTGTGTTTCATTTTGACATTTTGAAAGTGAACTTTAAAAACTAGTTTCAGTTTTAAAATGTAATTACTTTTAAAAAGAAAAGTAAACTCTGGAAATTAAATTAAATGTCAGTCTAAAAAATACCTATTACTTTAAATTCTTCTGAGTATCATGAACATGATCCTTTCACATCCAAGTGAAGTGAGGCAAGGGGAAAAAAGTCATCTCTGTAAATCTGTAATATAGTGCAGAATGTCATAGTACAGAAAAATAAGCTATGTCTACTCAGATAACCTCTGATCACTTTCTTCTTTTGAACAGGACTCACTGGTGCAGGGTTCCTGATCTTTATCACTGGAATTCATTTGCCTGAACTTTATGTTCATTCAGTAATAGGATCAGCAAATCATAAATGTTTCCTCTTATGTGTTATTTCTCTATCTTTTCTCATGATCAAGGCATATATGAACAGAAGAGTTCCTGGTTCTCCATCGTAGTCATCTAATCCTTTCTTCTGCTTTCTGAATTGACGTTTTAAAAAGAGAGAATAACTTTCTTCTTTCTCACTCATTTTAGGAGCATTAGGCTTATCAAATTTCTTTCACACTTACTTGTGTCACAACCTTCAGAAGTATAGAGAAGTTCCCAGTCTCCTGCTGTGGGTTCCAGTTAGGTGATGAAAGGGGTTTGCTTTCATTTTTATCCTTCCTGATCCTAGAGTACAGCCTGTATATGTGCATATTTCTTGTTTTGACTCTTGTGTGGTGTTTCCATGTTTTTCCTACTTTTTAAAATTAATCTGGGGAATAGGAAATACATCTTGTTTTCTGGTATATGTACAGATGTTTTGCTGTTTTCCTTTATCCTTTGCTGTTTCTTCATTGCCAAGTTACTTCTGCCAAGACTGAAATAAGTTCTGATGGTTGCAAAGAGAGAAAAAACTGATAGAGAAAAAAAATTGTATTTCTATTTATTCCAATGAAAATTAGCTGATCTGGAAAACTGCCAACTGTTTTTCCTTTTTTTGTCACATTCTGCTTTCATTCATGTGGCATGAATGTCACATTCTGTCACATTCATGCTTCCAACTCAATAGCATTTCTCTTAAACTTTGGAATCTAAGAAAATTTGAGGGCACCTAATGGAGATGCCACTTGCCTACAGTTCTGGCCCCTCAGGAATTTCCACACACAACCTCTTGCATAATAAGCTGTCTGGTAGCCTGAATGCATGGCACTGTATCTGCAACCAAAAGGTGATTGCAATCTCCTTATTAAAGGTGTAATGAAATAAAGGCACATGATAAAGTTTTGGAAGACTATATGGTCGCCATGCTATGTCCAAGAATATTCACATGCCCAAGTACCTGCTATCCTCCATATGAATAACCATGCTCATGGGGTGAAGGACTGTGTTGATGAAGGTCTTATTTCTGGTGACGGGTAGGGATTAAACTCAAATCTGTTGGCTGCATATTCTTGTGAAATTATTGTCTTCAAAATTAGTGAGTCAACACTTGATTGAAATCAGTGGACAGATTTCTATCACCTGTGGTGGGCTTTGTAGGGTTCTGCATTATATACCTTAATTTGTAAATGTTGTATTAGAAAGGAGATTTTAAACTGTGTGATTTGTTTAAAATGAGGAAGTTTTTTCCTTAAATCTGTTTTCACTGTTGAAAGTGCCTGTATTCTCACCCCACAAGATGGATTGTGTGGTTTCATTTTGAGTCCACACATTATTAAGCACAGATTCATTTTAGTTACGCAAAACATTAAATAATCTTCCAGATAAAACTGGTTTCGTTTCCCACATGTACCAAGCTGCTTGGTTCTCATAACAATTAAAGCCAAAATAAAACACGTGAAATGTAATGAAATCACTCAGTTTATTTGTAGTGTTAATGTCATTATTTGTGTCAAAGGATCTTAGTAACTATTGAAGATTCAGGATCAAATGACAGATGATCTAAGAAGATCTTTTAGGTAGTAGATGTGACTAAAAGATTGATACACACTATGCCAGTTAAAAACCAACTACATAGTTCACTGGGGAAAGCTGGGATAATGATGCAGACCTAACCTATATTCAATCAATGCTACTTTCAGTAAAATGGGGTGTGAAGCCAATGAAAGATTTGTCTGTACTAGAAATACAAGCACCATCCCAGAGTAACTTGCTTGGTCCCAAGACAACAACAAATTGTTGGAAGTAAGGCTTTTGATCAGGACTTTATTCGCTGTGACAATCTAGCATCTTTCATTTGTGTTTTGTCCCTCTAAAACCAGTGAGATTGTTGCCACTTGGTTTAACTGAAGCAGGCCAAAGCTCTGTTTCTGCAGCCCAGCAACCGAGGAGTTTGCCTCTAAACTGCCAGAGTGTGTAAGTTTGTGAACAGACACATTGACTTCACTGATACCGTTCATCTGCCAGATATTAAGGGAAGCAATTCCTTCTTGGCACTAACCTTGCCCGTGAACACACTTCCTGACTCCCAGCTAGCCCACAGCTTACTTTCCAACATGCTCTGGTGCACTCAAGCAAGACAAGTTATTATTGTGTCCTAAACATTCACAGCTTACTTTGAAAAATGAATTATCACATAAACTGAGACAAAAATGCTCCTGCTGCCAGATGCTAATTGTATTCAGAGACAGATAGAGAGGCATAGCAAGAAGAATCAGACTGCAGTGACATGGACAAAGAGGGGCATATAAGAAATTTCCTTGGCTGGTGTACTTAATCGGAGATTCCCCAAACAAGGTTCTTTCATTCTTTTTCCCAAAGGAGGTTTGTGCTATTTTAACAAGGAACAGTCTGTAACTGGAAAAAAGAGAGAATTAAAGAGGGAAATTCAAAGGCAATATAGTAGGCAAAGGAGTAGCTATCTTATTCAAGTTATCTAAACCTGAAGAAATTTCCAATTTTGCTCTAACAGCCTGAAATAAAACTCACAGAAATCCATTATAATCTTTCCACTCATTTCTGTAGCTTTGAACAAAGCTCTTCTCACTCCGTTAAAGTCTTTTTTTACCTTCTTTGCCCACCTTTAATTCAGCTGTGATATCACATCCATTACAACTAGCATCACTCCAAAAGTGTAATTGCCCTACTGTGGAAAACGGTGAGAAAAGATTAATTAACATCTGCATATCTCATCTTCTGTATAATGACTTTGTCATAACTGAAATTGTCCTTCTCTTATCATATTGTCATTTTCTCCAGGTTTTAACTGGGTGTTACACTTGAAAAGGTCAATTATGGTAAGTTCAAAAAAATACATAAAACTGAAGATGAACAACTGACATTTAACCTAAGTGATGATGCTCTGCTTTGTAACTGTAAGTTTGATTAATTTAAAACCAATTTGGATCCATTCTTTGCTTCATTGCCTGTGCAGTGAAACTCCAAAAACTTGACCTAAGAGAATATAATTCAAGATGGAATAGATGCTTAGTAGATATATATGTCTCACTCTCATAAATTCTCTAAAGTACTGAGCAAATGCAATTAAATTAAGGGAGTACTTTTTTTTGCCTTTTTCTCTTTTTTTTTAATAGTTCTTTTGTTACTGTGTGATACTTCCATCTAGAAAGAAAAAAAACAAGCCTGTTTCCTGAAGAACATCTCTCTTTGATTTACTGATTCTGCCTTGGCAAGTGTTTGGTTCCATGACAATATACTGCTCCAAGTGCTGGTAATGAGTAAACTCCTTCTAGTAAAACTGTGACAGGTTCTAATTGATCCTGAGCTGGAATGACAGCACTATAACTCTCTGTTATCCATTGATGATCTGTTTAAGACTTTACTCTGACATCATTTGCTGAAAGTGATATCATTCCTAGAGTCAACTGAGCGATTTGCACAAAAAGGAAATGTTTGAACTGAGTAGGCACCTCAGGTTTATGTATATTTTTCTTTCTTACATGCCTTTCTGTGGAGTAGAGTGATCCACACTATTTTCATTGTGGATATCTGGAAAATAAATCAGAGATGAGAGTGATGACTTCCTAGGATTTGGGGTTTTTTACCTCCCCAGTCCCTTTTCTTCTCAATTGTCTGGCCTTACTTAGTTGCCTCACTGCCCTAACTGCTTGCCCTACATCTGCAAACAAAAGTCCTTTGGCTTCTCCTTATTGTGTTCCTGTATCTCTGTGCAATTCCCAATGCAGTGTTTCTCTTCTAGGTGGTGCAAATCCTACAGAAACACTTCCTAAGGCATTGATATTTCCTCATTGTGTGAATTTTGGTTTGGGTTGCTCCTCTTTCAGCTACTGAATAGACCTGGCCATCACCACCCACTAGGGAGCCTGTGTGATCAGGCTCACTGGGTTGCTTCAGCCTGACCTCCCCTGTTTGCAGCATGATAAAGGATAGTACACGCACACACCTGTCCTTTATCCTGCACACACCTATCAGCAGCAAAGCTTGCCAGCTTTGAACAGTAGTGTGAACACGAAACCTCAGGTGTCTGCTTTTCTGTATAATGAATTTGTCACCTGGCAGTTACAAAAAAGGACAGGACATTCAGCCATGTTCTCATACTTAAAAAAACCACACTCTTTTTACACAAATATAAACTGATTATTTTCTCACAGTTTTAAAGTATATTCAGCTTTTATTCACAGATGTATGCAGGTCTTTTGTGCCCCACCAGCTCTCTTGGTCATTCCCCCAATAAGAAAATTACTGTATAACACAAGGATAATGGCCCAGCTTCGTTCACTTTGCTTCTAATATATTACCTAAATTCCTTTTATTCCTTTGTTTATTTATTCATACCTATGTGTCCTAAATATGTTCCAGCAGCGAGATGCCTACAAAATTTTAAACTTTCTTTCACTTGCAGAACATTATATGTCACTCAGAGATGCAGCACTCTTTTACTGAATGACCTACAGGCTCACCTGTGGTAGATTTATTGTGTGCATGCAAGTTCAAGTTCTCCATCATAAGAAAATTATGTAGCAAGTCTGACTCAAATGGAGTTGTTCCATCTTGTCTGCAGAGTTTATGTCCTGATATTCTTTTAAAAATTGTGGCTCTTTTCTCAGATCATTTTTTTTCAGTGTCTAATTTTCCTCTCTATATATCTGTGTACTAATGCACTCCAGGATCCTGTTCCCTACTCTTTTCTGTCTCACAGGAGGACTGCTTAAGTCTACAGTGTCACAGAGCAGCTACTAGTATTTAATGACCTCCTGCTCTATTAGATGGAAATTGATTTTCCTCTTCCAGGCAAGTGAAAAATCCATAATGTGCTCCATCAACTTTGCTTGTGCAGCAGCACTGGCAACTGAAGCTACAGGTGAAGACACAGCTCTTCAGACATCACAAATGACAGTATCTTTTCTCAACATCACAGTAAGCAGACTGCAGTAAAGTAGTTCTCCAGCAGTTTGCAGTAAACCTGGTAAGGACCTGCTGACTGACATTTGTCTGGCAAAGTATATTGCTGAATTCCCTCAATTACATTTCACAACTGTGAAATCTCCTATAACAAGTTACATTATATGGCCGTAAATAATGAAATCTGTAAGTACTTCCAGGCCATTGCCCCCAAACTTAATTGGAGAAATACTACCCGAAGAGCAGTCCACAGTTGTGCTTCTGTGGATAGAAAGCCAAAGCTAAGACATTCTTCTGAAAGCAGCAATTTACCTACTCAGCCACAGAATTAAATCATAATAATCATTATTTATGATAAGTCTTTGCAAATAAGTATTCAATACAGTAAGTTTAAGTACTGCCACATCTTTGGGAATTTTCAATTACTATCTGGTAGCAGTGCTTTTTGATCACTCCCTCATTTTAGGGGTGTTTCTCCTGGGTTCAGGATGCATAATTTTACCTCTGTTTTCATCTCTGAGCCTGAAACATTTAAATTAGGATTAAAAAGGACCAAAAATATCAACACTCAAGCATTACAGTAATGCTTCTTTCTTTGACCTTACTTTCATTTGCAGAAGTTCAAAAACAATTAGTAGCTGTGGAATATGTTCACCCAGATCCCATATAACATCCTTTTATTTGAGGAGAGGGAATGGAGTGGAAACTTGGTCTCCATAGCTAACCTTGAAGGGTGCCTAGCTGTACAAGGTATTCAGACACCAGTCTTGACTGCAGTGTAAGAACTTGCATGGAATACAATCAATCTAAAAAAGATCTGGGAAGTGGAACATATAGACTTTAACACCAAAAGAAAACTTTTTCCAACAGTATAGAGAACATATTTTCTGGGAACAACGTCCTCTTTGTTCTTATAGCAAGCTGGACAGAAATTTCCAGGCAGATATACATACAGCAAAATAAATTAAAACAGATGTTCATATGATAATGAGGGAAGACAGTCAAAAGATAGCCAGACTGCAAGTAGGAGTACTATTTAAGCATAAGAAATTTCTTATTTTATCATAATTTCCAGTGAAAACAACATGCACCAGGGGATAGAAAAGAGTATAGAGAATTGGTAAATTGAGGTTCCAGTCCATCCAATCACTTCTTGTGCAATCTAGATAGTTGATACAGCCTCAAGACAATTAATGGTAGTATATTTGCATGTAAAATGAGAATATGAATATCCCTCTTCTTTATCTCACAGAAGAGTTATGAAACATCACATAAGCTGTAACTTTCAGGAAAGATAATAAGAACAAAATGTTATTAACATCCTATCACTAGTTCTATTGTGTTTTCATTTTATCTGTTAATGACCATGGTTTCTAGAAATAAAGATTGTGACATTGTGGAAGTCAGGCTTTCTCTTGAAACAGGGCACAATATGAAAGGACTGCAACGATGGTCTCGTTCTGTGTGTTATATCTTTGACACTCAAGTTTTCTGAAGAGGCAGAGCCCACAGGGGAGCCCTGCAGAGCTGATAGTTCCTATGAGGGAGATCCAGCTCCATCACTCTGGAGTTGCACAGAGGCAACTATAGGAGCATGACTGGGGTGTTAAACCCTGGACAAAAGACAGAGAGGGAATTGCAGCAGACATTAAATTCACAGAATCTCCTGCTTTTCAGTGCCCAATTTGTCACCTCCAAAGTTACTCTTTTAAAAAGTGGGTGCTCATGAATGTACTTATAGAGATGAGTATATACATGAGATAGAGTAGGCATGGACTAATTAAGTCCTGCCTCTATTTGGAAGGACATGTCTATAGTTAAAAAAAAAACAAAAAGTCCAAGTCCTTTGCTATGCGAATTAGCTAAAAGATTAAAATACTAACAAAGGAAAGATTATTAGGATTCTGAAATGAATTAAACTTTCAAATTTATGCCTGAAGGAATGACTTGAATTAAAGAACAGTATATCATTGCTTTTGTATCTGTTAAAATCAGCAAGAAAATCCCCACTGGATAGTACTACAATGATTCATCTAGCCCAGCATTCTGCCCTGACAGTAGGAAAGAGCTGTTCGTCAGCAGGGGGAAACATATGAGTCTGGATAGTTTTTCAAATCCGTTCACCCGTTCTTCCCAACTTACACAGCCATTGTATTAAGCACATCAGACAGTTTGTGCCTCCATATTCCCTTTAGTATCTGCTCATGAATCTATTCAGTAATCTGTTCAGAATCTTTCGCAACCACTCACTCTTCTACCTCTACAAACTCCTGTGGCAGCATCTCCTAAAGTTCATCAATTTCTCTGTAAAAAATTATTTTATTCATCCGTTTTAAACTAGTGATGTCCCACTAGTTTTAACAAGTACCCCTGATACTGCACAGTGGGGTGGAAAACCATCCTGCAGCCACCCAATCCACTACATTCATCATCTTGAAAACCTCAGTCAACCTGCCAACACACCTTCTCCTCACCACAATTAAGATCCCAAGCTGTTCAAACCCTTCAAACACATGGGATACTTCATCCCTTGATTGTGTTTGTTGCTGTCCTCTGCTTCCAAATCTACTACATCTGTCTTGGGACGTGGAGACCAGGACTGCATTAAATATTCAAGGCATGAGTACCAAGGGTTTTACAGAGGCAAAACACAACCCTCTGCCTTTTTCTCAAGGTTCTTCCAGACAATGCTCAATATTTGATCATCTTCTGTTGGCTGCACACGGACATGATCATTCCAGAGAACAACCCATGGTGACTCCTCAGCCTCTTTCCAGAGTATAATTTCAGCAACAAATGTTTTAGACTCCTTAAATGTAGTCTAACATGGGCACTTTTTACAGCTGAGATCAGAACTGGTGTGTGTGCTGGTGTGTGCTCCTCCCACATAAACCAGACCTCTTTTCCTGTTGAGGCCAGCTGGACAAAGTAGTTCTGCTCTCACTAATCCCTTGCAGGTAGTTTTCTCGTCCTTGCACCAATTCCTTGTATTGCCATAGAAGGGGAGAGGATTAAGCCTGCTATTACTGTTACATACAGCTGCATTTGGGAGCTAAAATTGACCTTTCTTGTCTTTGGCCTTTTTCCCTCTCTTATTTACTCCTCTTCAAGCACAAATCCGGAACAAGTAGAAAAGAAAATATTGTCCCTTCCAGAGTAGAAGCTGTGGGATAAGTGCTCCCTTCTGTCCTTCTGCCATTTGGGCAAAAGTCACATCTGTTGTGGTTTGTGTTTTAGAGTTGCTAGACACGTACTGAACACTGTACTTCCCTAAAGTGCATTCTTTCTTTCATTTGCTCTTGGGAGAATGTTTTCTCAATGGAATGTTATAAAGCTGGTGCTTTAAAGGTCCTCTCTACCCACTTACACATACCTATACTTTTGTTTTTAATCAGGTCAAACAATTTACTTCCATCCTGCAAGAAGGTAATTTGATGCTTCTGCTTTTTAGACTTTCTTTTAGAGTTTGCCCCAGGGCTAGTAATAACAAAACAGTAAATAGTGTATTACAGTTCTTACAAGGTTAAGATGCTTATTCTACTTTGAAATGTCAATGTTTTGCTGTTTCCAGAAGTACAGTGCAAATCCAGGACAATGCCTTTTCAAGGTACTAATGTAAAATATTAAAGGTTTTGTAGCCTGGACAGTTCTTGGAGTAGTCCCCTATACAAATCAGACCTGCTAATAGGAACAATTGAGTAAAACTTCACATTAAATAGACTTTACTAATTTATATGATGTATCAATTAAACTGCTTCTATGGGAGAAAAATATCCACTGCATTTCCTCATCCACTTACTACCACTTTCATTTCAATTTTCTCATCCTTTCATTATCCCCCCAAACAACAGTTTTAATATAAATCTTGTGAATTTGAAGAAAATCATGCCTGCTAATGCAAAAAAAAAAAAAAAAAAACCAACCAAAAAAACCAACTTTGGTTTTGTAGACATCTGATGGTTAAGTCAGAACCCCTGCATGAGTTAAAGCCTACCTGCAATGCCAGTTGCGGTCATGCTCTAGATAAATTCTGACTCTGCCCCACAAAAAAACTCCAAAAACCAAACCTAACCAAAACAAAAAACCAGCTGCGATTGTAGAAACCAGACAGACTCTTACAGGAATTTGCCATACTGAAATACTTTTTAAAAATGTTTGTTGATACTTTGATCAGGTTATTGAGTTAAAATAGTGATTCACCACCAACAGTTATCGAAAGCATATGGCTGTTGCTCTCTACTTCTAGAACTTTACTTGACTGCAGTACAATTTTAAAAGTCCTGAACTTCTGTAAAGCTGTACAGTTAGGCAACATATTAGTACAATTTTTGCAGAGGAAATTTTGTATCATTTTGTAACAAGATTTGCACAGAAATGAGCAAAACCACAGCTTGGCCTGTCATCTGGGATGCATCGCCATGCTCCAGTTTCAAAATCCAGGTGGTCAGTCTTTCCAATCACTAAGAGACTTAGTACATGTGTGTCAAAGTCCTGCTGTCTCTCTTACATGCAATAACCACTCAGTTCTTTTTCAACACCTTTTCCAAAGTTTTGACTCTTGTTCTTCTGTTAGAAGAGAGGGAAAAATATGTTTGTTTTGTGAGAAATTTACATTGCCCAGAAAACCATCTAAATCTAAATCAACAGCCCATTTCTGGGGGTGGGGGCAAATCCATATATTGATATATAGATATGCACTGATATATATATATATACATGTATTGATATATAGATGCTGCATTCCAGAAGAAATGCTAGGATTGTTAAACTCTAAGTGTAATGATGTATTTTAGGAGAAAAAGGCATAGACAGGCAGAGAGTAAGGAAGAACAAGACCCAGCAGGAGTATGGGTTTTTGAGATGCATGCCACAAGTAGTCCTGTAAGGCAGAATAGATAAAATAATAAGGAGCATGACCTAAAGCGACGGACTGAAGTTCTGTGCATGGCAAAAACAATCTAAGCCTATAATGAGGCACATGGCTTCACAGCTCCAAGGTTTTTTGAACTACATTTGAAAGCACCTTAAATCTGAAATTCATGACTTGAACCTGTTTATTTATGTGAGTCAGTTGGAAAAATCAACCACGTCCTTCTTCCTCCCTGCCGTTGAAAATAAGACAATGTTTTTAGTTTCTTTTTAATATAAATGTCTCTGCAGATGTCCTCAAGTCTTTTGTTAAAACCTGGCTTTTGGAAATACTGTCCATGAACCAAAAAGTCATTTCCAAACAGTTTTATTCAAGCAGAAACACGCTATTTTCCAGACATTCACTTCCTAATTATTAGTTAAACATCTAAGCTCTTCTTTTAAGACAAAGTTAGCTTAATAAAAATTATATATTCTTCAAAAAACATTACTCTCAAAAAATAACATCCACTGTTTCTTTTCATTAAAGTTCCAGGTGTGCTAAAATTTATATATTAAGTCAATGTGATATTAAGTGACATGACTACATTTTTAGCTATGACCTCTGTTAAGCACATTTTTTTTATAAAGTATTGCTCCTGTGTGTCAGAGCTGCTTGAATTAAAAACAAGGTGAGCAGTAGATTACTAAGAATTAAGAACCTAGGATTAATAGCCTGCACCTCAGTTTCAGAACAACAGTTTCATATTTATAAGATGACCACCTTGAAAGGAGATCCAACATTTTTTATGAAAGCAAATAATGATGAATGAAGAGCTCATATTTAGTATGAAGTCCTGGAAATGTTGGTACTCTTTTTTCTTCTTTTTTATTTCATTTTTCTCTACTCTTAATATTTTTACTCCTGTAGATAAGAGACTAAGAAAATGTTTAGGAACAAGAAGTTAAGCATTTTCTTTAATTTAACAACCACTCAGATTTTCCTTTTTACAGAGGGAAAAATAAATAATGAATGTAGCAAATTATTATTTCTTCAATTTCTTTTGCTAACATTTTCAGTGAGAGAGCAGGGGAATCATTTTGCTAACAGAAGATGACAGCAGTTTAAAATATGAGATAAAGTAGTATAATTTTCTTGACTCTTTCTTAAAGAAAACAGATTGTCAACACGTTTTTTTTTTGTCTGTGCTAACTAAAATATCCACATAAAAATATTTTCTCAAGTGATTTTTATCACTTTTATTTTCTATAATGTTTCGCAGGACATGTTGATTTTAATGTCTTTATGCTAGCTGAAGACCATGAGAGACACTTAGTTCTCTTTGCCAGCTATGTGGAAAATCCACAATCTTAAATGTGACTGTCCAGTGTGCAGGTGTCACAGAGCATTTGTGCAGCAAAAGTCTGACTTCTGCCCTTGGCCATAGCTGTGCTCTCGGATCAGATTTACTTGGCTCATCTGATTAATGAGATAACTGAGCACTGAGATACCTGGCCTTCAAACAATTCAATAAAAAATTACTTTTTTATTTAGCTTTAGATTCATGGGCATTTCAACAAGAAGTCTTGTAATCTCTTAAAAACTACTACTGCCAAAATGGAGATTTATGCATTCACATAGAGGGGGTGAATTTTGTATGCAAGAATAAAATTGAGAAGGGCTCGGCATCCACAGGAGAAAAAATTCAATTTTTAATGAAAACTTAAGATATGTTTTGCAATGCTGGTGAACAGTCTTTGCTGCCCAGATCTCAAAAAGAACACTAGATTATTGTCTTAGGCTCACAGTAATTTTATTTCATATCAGCAAGCTGCTTTAAATGCTGAAGGCTAGTAGAAATGCATTTATTCAATAATATGTAAGGGAAATGAGGAAGTCTGCATAGAAAGTGTTCTGCTCTGTAAAGCAGGGATACATATATTTTTCAAAGTTGCACAAGATTTCACTGCACAATTTCCATTTGAGCCAAAGGGGCTTGTGCATGCCTAATTCCCAGAAAGTCACCAGAATATTATTCTAGGGACAGATTATACAGTAGGTCTTAATAAAAACAGTCATTAAAATCTATACTCATCGTTTGCCACCCATTTTTCATTTACCACAGAACCTTGGACTGTCTCTCACTGCTTCTGTCAGACAGAATTACCCCTAGCCACAGCAAAAAGCTTGAGCACAATGTATTTCTTGTCTTCTGCAATGTGAGCTTGTTAATCTTGTCTCTGCTATAAGTAAGGTTTATATTACTGTTTACTGCTTCTAGTCAAAAACACTGCTCGAGATTATCATTTTATTTGCTTCAAATTGATTACCCTTGTAAGTTCCCTTTCTGTGAGCATGGAAGACCTCTTGTTTCCACAGGTGGGTTACGGCCAGTTCAAAAATAAAGACTCAAAGATCGCTTGAAGATGAGGAAAAGAGCAACTCCTTCTTCATTATCTCGAAGCAAAAACAAAACAAAGTGTGGGAGTACAAGCACCTGCTTGCAGGGCAGACATTTGTAGACTCCGTAGCCTTCTTTAACACCTTAATTCGACAAGTCACTGTTACCTAAAGATACTGTGGAAATCTTAAGATATCAGGGAAATAATTGGCTGAAATTGCTACTTTCTTGTCTGTCTCAGGAAAGACCAGATATTTGCTGAAACTGAGGTTCTTGCCCTACCTCAGGTAAGCACCTGCCCATGGTAACAGGAAAGTTTCCTTTTCCAGCGTCACTTCTGGTACAATATTTTTGGTTCCATGTTTTTCAGGGTGTGCATCTCAGAAGAAAAATTTTCTGAGATGTTTTATATATATATTTTTTTTTTTTTTTGAGAAATAAAAATCATGGAAGATTAGGGGACAGCTTACTACTGTTCTTAATAAGCAGCAGAATCTGTCTTCAGGGCTGTTGATAAGTTTCTTGTGGACTGTTATTTTCCTTCAATCTAACTTTGGTGCTCTTTCACATATGGATAAGGCTTGAATTTTTGTTAGGTTTTTTTGTTTTCATCCTGATAGCATTGTGGTTGTCTGGATATCCTATTTAATCCAATTTTTTTTTGTTTCATCACTTTTACATCCCCCCTCACCCTACTCCCTCATGTTATTTTTATTCAGAACCTTTTTCTGCCACAACCCTATTCTCTTGTCTCCCCATGTTTTTGTTCCTTCTCTGATTCAAAGCTATTTTCCTGTCCTGCCCATTGCACATCAATATTATGTCTTTAAATGTAAGGAAAATTAATTCATAATGTGATTGTGCTTCAGCCTGCTTATATTTGCATATATGTAAATATACATGTTAAAAGTTATGTATTAGCAGTATCATTTCATATGTACATCATGGTACTAAGGTGTTACTGTTTACAGGATGGTGTGTGTAACTACTGAAGCATGGCTTCTCCTTCAAAGGTTGTCTGCCAAAATTGCCTGAACAGTGCTGTCTTGCCCCTTTTAGGGCACTTTTCACCTTAGCAGCAAAAGGATGAGAACTGTGGTGAATGCAGAGCTGCTGTGCAAAGATTGCTGAAGGACAGAGACCTCTCCTGTTCCGGCCACTGAAGAAATGAGAGTAAACACACAAGTTTGTGCCTTGCCAGTCTGCAGCATAGCTTGTGTAAAACTGCTCATTTGCAGCACTGAGGGGTTCTCTGAAATGCATACTTTTCATGAAGAGATGAATGGAGAAATGATAGAGGATAAAGAAAACAAGTGTGTCCTTGATCTTGTTTTTACTACTATCAGAAGATTCTCGTACCGGCTTCAAACATGACAGCAAAAAGGGACTGTGGGTATTTAAGGGAGAGGAAACAGTTCATTTGTTGAAATAAACAGAGTAGGGAAACCAATAAAATCTTAAAAGCTTTGGGTGAACTGAAGAATTCTTGATTATATTTAAAACTTTTTTAACAGGTTTTTCCTGTTTCATTGTCCTTTCTTTGTAGAGTTGTGGATAGAGCAGGGATGGTGAGGTTGCACTGAACCTGTCAAAACTGATGAGAGTTCAAAGAAATTTCAATCTTTTGCAGGCATAACTTTAATGAATGTGATGCCTTGACTCCTGCACTGTCTCATGATTGCATCTTCTGTCTGAAGTGTGGTCTATTTTATTCTGTGTAAGATAGGCTCTTCCTGTGTAGCTCAGAATATGTAGTCCCTGCTCCAAGTTAACTTTTCTCTGCACTGGCAAGAAGTCACATGTCTCCCATTAATTAAATAGATGGTACCTTCAGCAGTTCTTCTAGGTGCCAAGCAGACAAACACCAAAGGTGTGATGGACAGGCACAGAGTGACAGGGAGCATGTGGCAGGAAGAAATTCACTGATCCTAGATAACAGCACTGTCATATACCACTCAAGGTTTTAGATTGCCCCATGTAAACCTCACTTCTGTCTGAGACCATCAAGACTTCTAATCTCAGCCTTGTTAGAGGTTAGCCTCCTTGTTAGCCTCAACAGGAAGTTATTGGCTAATCTAGGATGAAAAACCTACTTCTTATTTGAGTTTAAACTGATTTTTACTGGCATGGTCCCATGAAGAAAGGTAGGTTCAGAGTAGTTAAGTCTCTTGACAAAATTCCTTTCCTTTCTCTTTTAGTTGAAAACTCTAAAACTAAACAAATTATGGTATCTGTCTCTAATATGTGACAGCTAACAAAACTGATTATCTTAGTGAAAAATTATAGTTGGGGATTAATTGCTGGCAGAAATGTTAATGAGGATTGAGTGTAGTACTAATCCAATTCTATGAGGTTTAGAAAGCTGTTAATCTGAACTCAGAAGCCAAAAGAAAAATTGTGTTAATTTGATAGTTTTGGGTTGTGTTTCACCTACCAAAAACCCCACAAAGTGTGTAGAATACTTCTTACCACTGAAAATCCAACTCCCAGTAAGTCTCAAGGCCAGGTTCAACAGAGCTCCAAGCAATCTGTTTTAATGAAAGGTGTCCCTGCCTGCACCAGGGGGATTGGAACAAGATGATCTTTAAGCTTCCTTCCAATCAAGGCTGTTCTATGTTTGTGTGATTCTATGAAGCCTCAGCTGTACCTACAGGATATTTGTTCTGGTTTTTGCTTTTTTAATTAATATTTTTTAATACACTCTCATGTCATTATACTAATAACTAGCCATTTTCTAGCACAACAGGTTCAGGTTCCTTGATGCTAATTGGATATGTTGCAAAATTTTGTCAGAGAAGGAAATAATTAGGATGCATCATTAGCTTCTGTGATGCTTATATTCATTAAACTGTATTTCCCTCCTTCTTTACAAATTATGGCCTTATTTATGTTTCTCCTTGGGCTTTTCTCTGTGATGTTCTCAACACATCCCACTGGTTACAAAACAGTTTGAATTTTTGTTGACTTTTCAATATCTTGAAAGCACTTGCAATCTCATGGGATACGGGCTCCAGAGAAAAGTATAAAAACAGATCTACCTTGTTGAATTAGCTAAAGCACAGCTGCCTCAAAGCATCATGCAGTAGATCAGTAGGTATTTAGCTCAAATTTTCTCTACAAACATTGCCACATAATCCAGATACAATACATGCTGATCTTTGTGCCTCAAGCAGTCCAGCAATTCCACAGTAGATTTTAGAATGTTATTTCTATTCAGAGGAAAAAAGGCAAAAACAGTATATAGAGAAAACAAATGGATTCATATTTTTAGAACGAAGCCTTATTCTGTGAAATCAAAAGTATCAACTTCACAGGATTAGCAGACCAATTTTTTAACAGTTTCTGGGATTTAGGTTCCTCACAAGCAATTCCAAGAAATCTTCAAATTCCCAAGGGGTAATTCAGCATTCTTCTGGTAGTAGATTTTTATTTTTCTTCTTGTAAGCTCTGTGGAAAGGAATTTCTTTAATGCTAGAGTTACATGGGACAGTCGTTTCCCCAATAACATAAATGCCATCTTGACTCATTTTCCCTTTATACTTTGATTCTTTTAGCTCACCTTAGGCAAATAAACCTAAATAATATAATACATCAATATTTCTGAGGAAAAAGACTGAGCTTGACTGAATCTTAGTGTATTGACTTCCACACTTGATTATGCTATTTAGCTGTAAACAAACTCTTTTTTATGATGATAAGGCAGAATATGCAAGTTTTATCTTCTTTAAGAAACAAACTTGAAATCATCTTTCAAGGATTACTGTAACAAACATCTTTGAAAATTACTATTATAAATAAAACTATTATAAGATGTATAGTTACAAATATTTATGCAAACGTGTTTAAGAAAAGGAAAACAGTGAGAAGAAGGGGTTTTGGGGTAGGTTGACGGTTTTTTTGCATGTGAATAGAGTCTCAAGAAGAGTGAACTCATCTTTTGCTTCTACCTGGCATCACTCAGTTACTATAATTGTTCAGTCAGGTCATTTTTGGCATAAAAAGGAGATGAGGGAAGAACTACAGCAAGATTGCTGCAAAGAGGTGAAGATCAGCCTCCTTTTTATGAGCTGTAGATCAGGCAACAAACAATGGACTTTGGCTACACCAAGATATGTAGGTAAGGCACTGAGCTAGGTGGGATCATCTGAAATGTGGGCAGGGAAGAGCAAGGAACTACTCCTCTGGGGGATTGCAGAGCTCCTCTCACTCAAGGTCTCTAACAGCAGTTTACGCAGAAGTCTGTCAGAAATGATGTTGCTGCAGGATGGACTTGCTGAACAATTGAGATTCCTTGGACCCAGTTTTTATGTCTTCCCTCGTCGTTTTGCTTCTTCCAGCTGATCAGTACTGGAGGCTACAACCTTACCTCTACCTTAGAGCAGAAACCAATTTGCCAAGGTTGTAGGGAGAATCTGAGATGTCCCTTTCAGTATTTGGAGAAGGGAAAAAAAAAAAAAAGAGATAAAAAATTACTGATGTCTCTATTAATTTTGCAGAAACTTCTACTATTATAAACAAGTCATAAATTGAAAATTTGGGGAGTATTTTTTGTTTTTTCCCTGCAAAACAAAGACTACATCATTCTTCCAATAGGATAAAGAATAAAAGTGGCAGCAGGCTTAAGTGCTGATGATGGATTTGGCAGGAAGGAAGGACAGGTCTTTCACAATGTACAACAGCATTTATAGGACTTAGAAGGAGATTGGGGATATGGAGGTGGGAGAAAAACAAGCAAAGATAAACAGGCCCCAATACTCATCAGAGACAACAGGATTGTCCACCTGACAGAGAGGGCTGGAAGCACTTTCTTGGAAATAAGAGATGATGTAATGAGAAGATGAGTTCTGCTTTTTTGCTTTTTTGCTTTTTTTTTAAGAGTTCTCCCACTCTTCATTACAGCTGCAGTTTCTCTGCCTGTGTCAGTCTGTACTCAGAAGGTTTTCCTGAGACATAATTGCTCAGTTGGATTTGCAATATCCTTCTGCCTCTAGAGTTTTCAACAAGACTCAGGGAATAATAGCCTGTACAAGAAAAATGGGGAAACACTGCAAGAGAGCAAGTAGCTACAAATCTGATTCATATAGGTAAATCATGTCTATTGTGTCAAAGAAGCAGAAAAACTCCTCAATGTTTGCATATTAGGAAAATAAAAAAAACAAAGCAGACAAATTTGGTGATGAAAGCAATGTGGGAGAGGGACTGTGAGAGGAACACAAGGAACAGTGGTGTCATATTTGATTTATGATTACAGCAAAAAGGCATAAAAAGACCCAAGGGGAAGGAGCAGAGTGGAAGTCTAGACAAAAGAATGGAGGTCAGAGAATAAGGAGCCTACAGAAAAGCAGAGTTCATGTATTGATTTTTCATCTACTCTTTACTTGGATGTATTCAAAGTCTCAGCAACCTCAGATCTGCTCTGAGTGGTGGTGTTGGACCACATGAGCTCTGAAGATCAATTCCAGCATAAATAATTTCCTGGTTATAATGAAGCAACAGTAAAAGTTATTATTTCTATGTTAATAACATACTGCTTTTCTCTTTTCAGAGAGAAACAGGCTAGTGATAAACACTGGCTACTAATAAACAATCCCACGATGTTTACCTAATAACTCTACTCTTTCTTTTCAGGTTCGGGCAGCATGTTTAGATGTGATTTCCTTTCCGTTGAGCGCTGCCAAATATGATTTTGTCCTCAGAAAAACAATGTTAGCCACAACCCAACTTAACCTGGTCTAGTGATATGGTCTGATCCCATCATGCAGCACCAGGACAAAAGACAGTTAAACACAGACCTTATTTCCATGTCACTAATGTTTGATTCATATTCTTGCACAGTTGTACAAGTTTCATGCTGAGAAGAGGTTGGAGGGAATTAATTTTGTTTCACCTCACAGTGAATTCCAGCAATGTGGAACATCCTAATTTCCAGAAGTATGTGTAAATTCTCACCTAAATTCTTCTGAAAGTAAACATTATGAAACTGCAGCTTGGGACCATTATGGCAGACACTTAAAATTAATGTAACTCATCATGTTCTTAGTTCTTTTATATGAGCAGAATACAAAAATTGTCTTAAAAGGGAAGTAAATGCTTGTCAAGGGCACCCTGTGCTTGTAAAATATTTCCTTTGTCAGCGTGAACGAAGTTGATGGCATGGATGGATTAAAAACACATAGGTCACAACAACCCCTTAGCTAGGGTCTCAACTCTTATCCGGAGAGGCATAGCATAAAGTTGCAGGTGCAATAAAATGCTGATACAAAGCTCCCATTTAAGACATGTGGCATTTGGTCACTAGGGAAATAGTTGGCCCTGAAGTGGATTTATTTTTCTGAAGTGACAGAATTTTTATCACTTTCTGTTTCATCTCAAAGAAGGGAGATAATGTTTCATGAAGGAGATAATGAAAACTATCTAGGGAGCCATCAGACAAAGAAACTTCTGGAAGATGCATTGAAAAAATTTCCATGTCTACTTGCCTCTTGTATGTGTGAATCACAGTTTTACCACCTCCTTTGAGAAATGACAGATTTTATATAGGCTCCATCTAAGCAACTGAGGTGCATGTAACACAGAAAGGTGTGGAGGGAGATTTCTTTGAAATAAAACTGCTCTGTAGAACAGAAAATATTTGAACATAAATTTCAAAGGCTTGTTTCAGCAGATAATGCTTTCAGGCTTTGTAGGCTAAGCCTACTAGTAATCACTATTGTAAACATAATCAATATGATGTAGGTATATGGAACTGAAAAAAAATACAGTTACAGTTCAGTTGCTTCTTTATTAAGGCATGCTGATATTTTCCTATATATACTTATTGTTTTTTAAGTTGAATAATTATACAAGAAAACTAAATTCAAACCTAGAGAATATCAGAAAATCTACAAAAATTTTAAATGCTCTAGCTCTTGAAATGAATAATTTCATCCCATGAAAATAAGTAAAATCTTGAAATCAGAGAACAAAGTGTAGCAAACACTCTAAAAAAGTGATATAATAAAAGCAGATACAACTTAAACAAAAAAAAAGGAAATTTGGAAACGGAATGAGTACAAAAAAATGGATTGGGACAAAATGAGATGCAATGAAAAGGACCGAAACTTCCCAAAATTATACAAACTGAAATCTTGAAATCAGAGAATGAAGTGAAACAAAGAGACAGGAGAAGACACTGATGAAATGAAATGCCATTGAAAAAAAAATAAACTTCTGAAAGGAAATGAAAACAATAAAATGCCATGGAATAACATGAAGTGCAGGAAAAATTGACCAAACCTTGCCAAACTGATCTTCATTGAAATTGCAAGATTTCATTTCCTTTCATGAAAGGAAATGAAATCTTGAAATCAGAGGACAAAGTGAAACTGACTGGGATGGACCTCTAATGAAATTAAATTCAATTGAAAGAAATAAAAGAAAATTCAGAAATTAAGTGGTTGTAATCAAATGTAATGAGATGACATGAAGTGCTCCTCTTTTGCATGGCTGGTCCCTGGAGGTCTAGGCTTCATGGTTTTCCAAATCTGAAACTTAAGCATGAGCCTAACCCCAAGTGGAGCAGTGAACGCCTTTTGCTGAGCTGCCAGGCACATGGGTGGTGCCTAGAAGAAAGGTGTGGAGGGAGCAATGTTGAGGCACTGCCTTTTGTAATGTCAGTGTGCCTGGAGCTCTGGGATTTGTGGTTTTCTCATTCTTACCCTAAGTGGAACCCTAACCCTAAGTGGAGCACTAAAAGCAGCCTTTTGCTGAGGCTGAGGTGCCCAGCACTTGGGTGGTTCCAAGAAGGAAGGAGCAATGTTGGGGCAGTGCTGTGCTCCCTGTGGCATGCCACTTGTAGCTGCAGTGTTCCTGGAGCTCTGGGCTTTGTGGTATTTTCAAGCCAAATCCTAAGTGTAGCCCTAACCCTAAGGGGAGTAGTAAAATCAGCATTTTCCTAGGCTGATGGGCCCAGCATGTGGGTGGTGCCAAGTTGTGAGGGGAGCAAAACTGGGGCTGTGCCGTGCTCCCCTTGGCATGTCTTTTGTAGTTGCAGTGTCTGTGGAGCTCCAGGCTTTGTGGTTTCTGGAACAAAGGTTTATTGTGGTTTCCTGGAACAATGAGAAAACAATGAAATAGAATGGGGTGACATGAAATGCGGAGAAATTGACAAAACATTGCTGAAATTATTATCAATCAAATTGCAAAATTTCATTTCCTTTCATGAAATTAAGAAAGGTTTTTACTATTTCATTTAATCAGTTTCTTCTCCTGTCTCTTCATTTGACTTAATTCCCTTATATTGAGATTTCAATGTGTATAATTTTGGCAAGTTTTGGTGTTTTTCACTGCACCTCATGTCATCCCAATCCATTTGGTTGCAGTCACTCCATTTCCAAATTTTCAGGTTTTTTTCCACTTGCATTTGATTTTATACTATCTCCTTTCCCGAATGTGTGTGCAATTTCAGTGAGGATCAATTCAACAAGATTTGATCCATTTCCCAGCACTTCATGTCATCCCGTTCCATTTTATCATTTTTCATTTCAATTTTTTTTTCTTTTTGTCAATTGCATTTTATTTTATCATATCTCCTTCCCAGAGAGCTTGTTACACTTTCTTGTCTGATTTCAAGATTTCATTTCCTTTCATGAAATGAAATTCTTTAATTCTAATGTCTCTCACAGTAACATATTTTGAGTTTAAACTCTAATTTTGAGCCTAATAAACCATATTATTTCAAAATTCTTCTGTAGTTTCCAAGTCAAATACCTACCTTTTGCAAAGAACAAGTAAATTCTTTTGTTTATTAAGAAAGAAATTTAGCATTGATAATACTTCAGTTCTTAAAGCAAGTATTTGGATTTAGATGCCTGATAGAAACTTTATGTGAAAAGTTGGGAAACTGAACAGAGATATGCAGTGTTCCATGTCTTTGGAAGGATGTACTGAGATTTCTAAAATCAATCTGACTAGGGAAAGCAATGGATATTGTCTACCTTGACTTCAGTAAGGCTTTCAACACTGTCTCTCAAGAAATCCTTTTGAGCAAACTGGAGAAGTGTGGGTTGGATGAATAGACAGAGGAAGGGATTGAAAACTGGCTGAGTGATAGGTCCCAGGGGGCCATGATCAGTGTCAGAGTGTCTAGTTGGAGGCTTTTCACTAGAGATGTCACTTAAGAGCCAATGCTGGGCCCAGTACTGTGTAACTTCCTCATCAATGTCTTGACTGAAAGGGCAGAAGTCTCCTCAAGAAGTTCCCTGATGACACAAAGCTGGAGGAGTGGCCGATACCCCAGAGGGCTCTGCAGCCCTTCAGAGGGACCTGGACAGGTTGGAGAGACGGGTGGAGAGGAACCTTCTGAAATTCAACAAAGGCAAGCGCAGGGTCCTGCACCCGGGGAGGAATAACCCCAGGCATCGGCACAGACTGGGCCTGCGTGCTGTAAGCAGCACTACAGAGAAGGACCTTGAGGTGATTGCATTGGAGAGCAAAGATGATTAAGGGACTGGAACATCTCTCTTTTGAGGAAAGACTGAGGAAGCTGGGCCTGTTCGGCCTTGAGAATAGGTAACCTAGAGGGCACCTCATCAGTGTCTGTAAATCTGAAGGAAGGGTGTCAAGAGGATAGATCCACACTCTTCTTGGCAGTGCCGAGCAATGGGCAGAAACTGATGCACAGGAAGTTTCTCCTAAACATGAGGAAGAACTTCTTTCCTGTGCAGGTGGAAACAAACTGAGCACTGGAACAGAGAGGTTTTGGAGTCTCCCTTACTGGAGATATTCAAGAACCATCTAGAAACAATCCTGTGCCATATGCTCTGAGATGACCCTGCTTGAACAGGGAGGCTGGACCAGATGATCACTGTGGTCCTTTCCAACCTTCCCCAGCCTGTGATTCTGTAATTCAAACTATGCTGCTTCTATAGCAACATTAACTTACATTAAAGTATTTTTTAAAAGCTTGTAAGCAAAGATTAAGTAGTCAGTATTTTCCAGTGCTTTTTTTGTTTAAGCAATGATAGACAGTGGAATTTTTTTTTTTAAGATAGCAACTAATAAATACATTCATGAGAATAGTAAATTTACTTCTTTTGTTTCCTGCCTGCTTTGTTCTTAGATGATTTGCTACCACTACGTATAAAGTAAAAGATTTCCCATGCTACAGAAGTTGAGGCCTGAGTGGTTTTCCCTGAAAGAAAAAATCTAGGAAGCTGCAGGAGATGACACTTTCCACCTTGGAGAAGTTCTGTTGTCTAAATTAAGTTTTCAAACAAAAGTAGTTCAGTTACACAAATGGCAATATACTCATATTACCATTCTAAATGGTTGTTAATATAGCTGTGATCTATTAAGGAGCCTTTTTTTCCTGCTGTAAGATACCAAAATTAAATATTGGATATAGCCATCCATTTGGAATCAAATACTGCTTTTATTTGGTATTTTATCCAGCCACCTCAAAGAGCAAATTTCAAAGTTGAAAAGGGAAGGAATAGTCACATTTACCATGTTTATCTTCCTCCAGACCTTTGCCTCTAACATGGGATCAGTGAGATTGTGGGGGTAACATTAGAAGTTCACAGTTTGTGGTGTGCTGGCAAAGCCATGGATTAGGAAAGAGGCTGGATCTCTGTCAGATTTCTTGGGAAAGCTGTGTGTGACGTGACAGTGCATATGCTGGCCATGTTCCTCTGAGCAAGAGAGGGAACAGGTCAGGTGAACTCTCATGCTTAGTATGTCCAGGAGAGGAAAACCTGTAATCTCCAAAATGTGGCAGCAGGGATTGATGACCTCAGCACTGAGGAAACTTCCTGGTAAGTGGAGAGCACAGCAGATATTTCTCCAAACCAGCTGCTCAGTGGGCAGAAAACCAACCTGGGAGAAAAACTCTCTCTTGCTTTGGTGTACAGGAGAGATGGTTATAGATTTTATATATTTCTATCTTCTTCAGTCTTGCTGGCTTCCTCGTCCCACCCATCCTTCCCAAATTTAAATTTTCCCTTCACTCCTTATTCTAATAAAACTTGGAATTTAAGCTTAAAGTCTTTTTCTTTGGAGGACTTATAATGGGAAAATCCTAGGCAGGTCCACCACATAGTTCCAGTCAGTTCAAAGGCTTCTGTCTCTACACAGCAAATATATGGCTATTTGTGACCAGACATGAACAGTTTGGTGAATCTTAAACTTCAGGGAATCTTGTCTGACTTTATGTGATTTCCATTCCCATTTAACAAAATTATGTGGCTTTAATTCAAGTTTATCAAGGTGTTTCCATCTTGGTGAATAAAATGAGGATTTATATTTCTATGCAGATAAGTATGGAAATAGTGCTTATGATCAGGACATTAAGAAATCTTTTTCCTCTTAAATCTGCCAAAGACTTGTGGGTGAAAATACACTCTTTTTTTTCACAATGCCTGGAGTTCTGAATTGCATGAAGCCACTGCATTGAACATTGGAGTAAAGTTGTTTTGACAGTCAGCTGCATGGGAAAACACAATGGTCCAAATACTATACTGTTGAAATCAAGGATGCTTACATTGTGTTCATTTTTATAGCTGCAGTTTTTACCTCCTCAAATCATCAGTGACACCCTGAGGGAGTTCTATTTGAGGAAAAAGTCACGCTCTTTGAGGTCTTATTATCTAGAATTAGCTTTAAGTCGGAACAAGCCACCTGCAGCAAGGCTAGTCCTGAAAGTTCTCTGTGTGTTCATGTGAGAATAGAACAGTTCATCAATTCAGCCTTGTTATTCCTTGTTAAACCACTTCCTTTTATAATGGTACCTGCAGAATACTGTGTTTTAAATTAACATTTAGAATTTTGTGAGAGATCTCACAAAGCATTTCTTTGGTGTTAATCTGCATGTCTCGAGATTAATTCTTTTTCTTGCTGTACAGGTAATTTTTCATGGAAAGTACTGAAATTACAGATTTTAGTTACTTTTAGACCTAATCCCTACAACTCTTCCCTCTTTGCTTTAACATCAATCTTGCTGCTTTATGGTGCTATTTATAGAGTGCCAACACAGTGTAAAGGTAATATCTGTCAGAGCTGCAGTATTTGTAATGTTTTCTCTAAACATGTTCCTGCAAATATATTTTGAGCCATGGAGTGAGCTGTGAAGAAGAATGTTTGTGAGTGCAAGGATGGCTGCAGCTTCATCTAAGCAGATGTTCTTCCTTGGGTATCCTGGGATCGCCTAAACTGCTGCTTCAGGGCTCTACCAAGCAGCACTGAACAGAGGAGGCTGAAAGTGCTGCAGCCCTGAAGAGCTGAGTGCTTGACAGCATTGCTCTGGACATAAAGCCACAGACCCAGTCCTCTTCTCAGATATTTGACAGCAAGTGTGCACCCGCAGCTCTGTCCAGGAGATAGTTACCAGTAATAACTAGTGGCTGAATTATGGGACACTTTAGGATGGAGGGGATATCTGGAAATCACCTAGTGCCTAAAGCAGGTCAGCTAGAGAAGGTTGCCCAGGACTGTTGGGTTAGCCTAGGCTGTTGGGGAAGCCTAGTTGGGTTTTTAAATATCTCCATGTATGGAGATTCCATAGCCTCTCTGGGAAACCTGTTCCTGTGTTTAATTGCTCTCAAAGTAAAAAGAGTGTGTGGGGGGGTTATGTTCAGATGGAATTTCCTGTGTTTATATTTTGATGTATTTTTAAAAAAATCTGTGCCTGCTGTCCAGTCACTGGGCACCATTGAGAAAAGTTTACCTCCCTTTTCCTCATTCCCAATTTTTATTTGTACAGATTGATAAGGTCTCCTTGAGTCTGCTTTTGTACAGGCTGAACAGTCCCAGGTCTCTGAGTCTTTTCTCATGCAGCAGATGCTTCAGTCCTGTAATCATCTTTACTGGACTTGCTTCAGTAGGTCCATGTCGCCTGCTCCGAGGAGCCCTGCATCCTGTGTGTGGCCTCACCAGTACTGAGCAGACAAGGTGAATCACCTTCCTGACTGAAACTGCTAGAAATGTGCTTCCTAATGCAGCTCAAGACACTGTTGGTATTGTTTGCTATAAGGATGAGACTCGGTTTTAGGCTAATAGACCTACTGTCATAAATGTGTGGGAAACGTGAGGTTGCACAAAAGTGCTAATATTCATAGTTATAAATGTAGACAAAGCTCGCCAGACTAGAATACCAGAGCAGATGCCATGAAAAGTCCATTGGTGCCTCTGTCCCATATGCTTCAGTCGAATATGTTCATCAGCATAAGGTCTAATGCATCGTGATGTTTAAAAACCTTCCAAATGGAATGTTCTCATTTGTGCCCTATTACAATTGCCTTGATCAGGGGAGGAAGGAGTTAAAAATCTATTTGCTCTCACAGTTAGATGGAATCTTAAAGAAAAATTCAAGTTCATCCTCCTGCCTAGAGCAATTGTTCATAGATGTGTCATTCCTGATGTGCTTTTCTAATATTTTTGTAAAGACTTCCAGAGATGGAGACAGGAACATTTCCCCAGGCAATCTTTATTATTGGTTCTTCAAAACCATTATGGCTACTGAGGTCCAGCATCTAATGAGATTTCTTCTTTGACACATCTTAGTCACATATTGTCTGTCCTACCAATGTCCTTCCTTGACATAAAACATTTTCATGTGTTTGTTTATGTTAAAAGCATGTGTTTATGCTTTATGTTCTCTTCCTTGATACTTCTGTAAGTTAAACTGCAGACAGGGTCCTAATTATCTCTGAACTGATAGGCCCAGAGCTCCACCAAGCTCACAGTAACTACTTAGGCAAAACCATTTGGTAGAGATGTCAAACTCTGCCATGTAGCACATGCAAAAGAGTAATGGCCCTCAGCCTATGAAAAAGGAAACAAAAAAAAATGTGTGCAGTATTTCAAATGCTAATGAAGATCTGAAAAAAATCAGGTACAGACTTAAGCATTAAGTGTTTTCTTTAAGACTCTTATGTGAATTATGGAAATGAGATATGGGATGGATGATGTGAAGTATCAGGTAAGCACCCCAAAGTGCCAGCAAGTTTATGAGGGCTAGAGCCTGAGGACTACAGAAGCTGGGAAAAATACCATGGTGTGGGAAAGAGGATAAGAAAGAAGGCTTTCTTAGAAAGCAAGATAGGAAAACGTCATTGTCCAATCAAATAATGTAGAGTAGAGATGTTAAACAAGAACCTCTACTTTAACTATTTGTAAATACTGCTCTTGCTCTAAGTTGAGCAGAAAAGTATGCACACTTCTATAGACAGACTTCTAAATGTAAGTATTCCTGAAAGGAAAGCTCCTCTTTCTGCAGTTGTCATTACTATGTTTTTATTTACATATAAATATATATTTGCGTGTTATTGGTCATATTATCTAGGAAACAGCCTTAAAGATTTACAAATGTGCCTAATTCTACTTCAAGACAAATTGTGCTGAAGCAAGACTGCAGGTTGTTTCATGAGTGTAATTTCCAAAGACCAGACTAAAGTGTCAAACAGCATTGCTTCAAATACTTGAGACGTGTCCACCATATGGAAGGTTGTGTCTGTGCAAGTCTGCTTCAAGAGAAGCAAGGAGAACAGATGTTAGACTGAACTCAAATAGAGTGTAAATCCTTAAAGAAAAAAAATTTCATCCCATATTTAGGAATTAAGACAACTCTTAAATGCTTCTAATACCAAGAATCACTCTTATCCCAATAGATTTTGCATCTAGAAGCCAATGTTTTAGGTAACACGTTCTTTCTTAAAGGAAATATCACTTGTCCTAGAGCACACATGAAAAAAAGGGAAAGCTCTGAAAGAGATACAGAAGGTCACAACAAGGCAGTATGACAGTGGTGACAAGAGGGCAGATGTTGCTTTGTGCAAACACCAAGCCCAACATTTAGTGTTGCCTCAGTTGAATTTGCACTTGACAGCGTGAGAGCATGTGATGAACAAAATTGCTCCTGGGTTTTTGAAGGCTAAGTTAGAAAGCAGCGACATCACAAAGGAACTAGATTTCACATTAGGTTTCACATTATGCATACATGAATTCAAATAATGCAAGTGGAGCAATTACAAGACATAATCCAGCCAGCTGAAAAGCTGTATCTTAACTGTGCAGTTATAGCTGAGGTATTCCAGTCAACAAGCATTTAGCTAGAGGCAACTGAGCCTCAAAACAGAACATTTTCCAAAATTAGTTTTGAAAAATAGGCCCTTGGGAGGTACTTTTTTAGCTACTTCATGATTTAAATAAGGTGACTTGTAAAGGAACATCTATTGCCCCAAGATTTGCCGATGCTCACAAAAGACAGAGCTGTCCTAGTTAAGAATCTGGAGCCTTTGGCATATTATATGAGTTATACGTAATTTAACCTTTTAACAGCATATTGTAAAGCATCCATATAAAAATATCTCTACAGTCACTGCAGAGCAATCGCATTTCTTCTAAAGCTATCTTTAGACCTGTTTTTCTTTTATTCTATTTTCTGTAGACACGAATCTAAGTGTCTTTACAAAAAACCCATTGGAAATCTACAGTAAGATTGTTTGTGCCAAATCATTAACACTTTCCTAGTAATTTTAGGTTTGGGATAAGATGGAGAGGTCCCTACCTTAAATCTTATGCATTTACCAGAAAGACCTGTGTAGGTATTATGGAAGACAGATGTAAATATACAGAAGAAAAACAAACTTCCGTGAAACATTGACTTTGATGAATTTTTATAACCAGCTAAATGCTGAGAGTAGAGACCATTGTGTACTTGTTCTCTCTCTGTAGATCATTATCCAGTTTACATATTCTAATCCTGACAGTGGGATTTTTTTCTTAAAGTTGGGGTTTACATGCCACAGGATATGTTCCTATTAACATTTTAACTCAGATCAGGAGCTTACTTTTGAATCCAGTTTGCCATCTGTCCCTGCTTGCTGTGCTTTGCCACTGGACATGCTGTATTCCTTTAAGATGACTAAATTAGGACATGCACACATAATGCACTCTTAACTATTAAGAGGAGTCTAACTTGACACCACATTAGACTAGCCCTAAAACAAAATACTTTGATGTGCATAAGAAGTGGATGACTGCACTAGCTCTTTTCTTCTACAGAATTACCCAAGTTGAGCTATAATATACAGATTCTACAGCTAATGTAGATATAGCCAAATTTTATCTAAATAAATAATTGCTGTGGAATATCTCTACCTCTTTGCACTTACCATTTATAACAGTGTGAAATAATTACCAGTTCTAGAAAGGATTTCCTTAATAGAAAGATAAAGAAAGTCTTCTCTATTAAAGATCTGTAGGCCTAAAGAACATGATTTTTCTCTTAAAGAAGCTTTAAACACAAAATAAAAGATCATCCAACTGTACTAGACATAAAGGTGGGAGCTGGAAGTATTCTGAATGGCATTTACTCAGATGCAAGTAGTAATACTGTGTTTATTTCTCAAAATTTAAGTATGCTTTCAATGAAAAGAAAATTAGGAGTGAGAAATGTCAGAAAGCCAGTCATTTATTGATATTTGCTATATATATATACCTCACCACTGTCTTATTTCTCTGATTGGGTATACATACTCTGTATTTGTTTCCATGTTTCTGCCCTGCATATCAGTGAATGGCAAAATTTGAAGTTCCCTAGGAAAAAACTTACCAGCAAAAACATTAGGAATTTATTACATGAAATAGTGTTTTACCTTAAGAGAGGAAATCGGTTAGGCATAAATTTGTGGAAATTAGCCCCTGTCTTAGTCATGATGTAATAACTTATGTATCTTGTGTGAAACTATCTGAGATAACCTAACTTTGCATGTTAATTTTCCTCTTCCAGATCAAATATGAGAATTGATTAGTTAATGCCTTGAAAAAACACATGGGATTTATTTGCTATCTTGCATTATTAGGAATTCCATATCAAACACTATTTGTGAAATTCAGTGGGCTTTGTCAGTATCTAATGAACTTGAAGAACTTATTACTCTGTCATAACTACAAATCTACTAGCAATACTAGATCTTAATCACATCTCAGATATAATCTTTCCTAAAGCTCTAAAGGAATGCTAGTTAATGCATGACTCCTCCTCAAAGATCCTGCTCCAGATTCACTATTTTTTCTCTCTTCTATCTCCTACATCAACTAAACTGTTTTGACTGCTCCAGCTGGCAGCACACAGAGGGTCAGCAGCTACTCCCCTTGTTTCATGCTCTGGTCTCATTTTTTTACTGAAGCAGCAATGACCAGCTTTAGAGAAATGTTCACTGCTGAAGGGAAGCTTCCCACTCCTCCCCAGCAAAGTCATGATAAAGCATGGTTAGAAGGAAATTGAAGTACCTGTCAGCAGGAAGTCTAAAATTTTGGATACAGAAAAAAATGAAAACCACTGGGTAACTTTTGGAGTAAAAGTCAAAAAAGACGTTGCAATTAAAGAAAGGGCTGAAATCAATCATTTAGGCAATAGCTATAGAATATTACGGACGTGTCATGTTTTAACATCAGCCAGGAGCCAAGCCCCAGGCAGCCACTTGCTCACTCTCCCACCAGCAGGATCAGGAAGAGAATCAAACAGTAAAAACAGAAAACTCATAAGCTGACATAAAAACTGTTTAATAGGAAAAGCAAAAGCCACACATCCAATCAAAGCAAAACAAGGAATTCATTCACTGCTTCCCATGGGCAGGTAGGTGTTCAGCTATCTCCAGGAGAGCAGGACCTGATCACACATGAACGTTATTTGGGAAGACAAACACCAACACTCTAAATGTTCTCCCCCTTCCTCCTTCTTCTCCCCACCTTATATATGAGCATGATGTTATATCATCTGGAATATCCCTTTGGTCAGTTTGGGTCACCTGTCCTGGCTGTGCCTCCTCCCAGCCTCCCAAGCACCCCCAAGCTCCTTGCCAGCATGGCAGTACAAAAAGCAGCAAAGTCCTTGGCTCTGTGTAAGCCCTGCTCAGCTTACAGGATAAACAAAATCATCTCTTTATTATCAACCCCGTGTTCAGCACAAATCCAAAACACAGCCCCATACCAGCCACTGTGAAGACAATTCACTCTACCCCAGCACAGCATGTAAGAGAGGTTTATGGTTGCTAGCACAAGAGGGATCAAAAATTAGATTTACACCGAGCTTTTCATTTGGATATAGTCCATTTCAGTACTGTAGGATTATGTGATAAAGCTTATCTGCACACTCACAGAGGAGCAGACAGACAAAGGTAGGAGGTAAAGCCTGAATAATCCCCTGCCTATCTACTCCCAGGCAGACCACACATGGGCCATCAGCCCATCTGCAGAAGCCCAGAAGTGCACAGGGATACACAGGGAACCCAAAGGAAGGCCTCCCAATGAATGACCACCTTGTCCAGGCCACTTCCCAGATCAGTCCCAGGGGAGACATCATCTCCAGCAACCAGGCGGGAAATCAGTCCCCACGGATCATTGGGAGCAGCAATCCAGTCATCTTTCAGACTAAGGGAGTGGATGCCTGTAGATGTAGATATAGATAGATATCAATATAGATGATATAGCTATCGATATAGATTGTATAGATATAGATTAGCTATAGACATAGACATAGACATAGACATAGATATACGTATACATATAGATATACATATAGATATATAGATATACATATACATATATGTATGATATACGATACATATAGATATATGTAGGTACAATATTGTAACAAGTGGGCCTCCATCCTGCCTAGCCCCAGAGGAAAGCAGGATGAGGCCACTGGTGCTGTCTATGTCCCTATAGGTACTCCAAGTTTCTCTCTGTGATCTGTGTGGACAACCACACTGATGTGTATACGGTAGGGTATGTGTGGGATTTTGTGTGTGTGCCTCCTGGGAGCATGTCTTCAGTATCAGATCTGGGCACATGCAGCATCAGCAGCCTTATTCCTCTTGGATCCAGCATGATACACATGCCTCTAACAAATACCTTTTCTTGTTTCAGCTGACAGCAATACCAGAGTTAGATAATGAACAGTGAGTGTATGCTCAAGGGTAATATTAATGCAAAATATTCAATTTAAAACCTGATACTTTTGTTTAAGCTGAGATAATTTCATATATTGAAAAAAGTATTTAAAAATATTTTTTTAGATGTGCCTTTATCATTAGCTTTCAAGTGAGTACCAAGGAAGCAGAAAGGAGGCATGGCTCTTTAGTTAGATTTTGCCGTTAAATTTGATATGCTCTGACAAAGTTTCTCCAACTTTGGACAAGATTTCTCTGAAAAAATAACAACAAAAAAGCATATTGTTGAAGGGTAATTCTTGGAAATATACAGTTCCTGAATATTTACATCTCAATGAAAGAGCTGAAAAAAACCCCTCAGGCTGATTTCAAAGCTTTTGCAGGAGTGATATCCCAGAGAAGATGGCTGAAGGATGCAATCGGTCAGAGTTACCCTTACTCAATGTTTTAAAGTAAGTTTTGGTTCCAGGTACAGTGAGGAATGTAATCTGAATGTTTTCATCACCAGATTTTTAGTACTTTTAACATATCAAAATGAATGTGGAGGAATATATAATGGAACTCTTACCCTTACTTCCACTAAATATATAGCTCAATATATAACAGGTAGTCTAGAACATCTTTTTTTTAATGCATAATATCAATTTTATTGCATAACCTATAATCTATAGTGGTAAAACCATCTCTCTGTCGTAGACAACAAGAGCTTGTAAAGAAATGGTACATTTAAGGTAATGAAAGTTTACTCTTTTCAGTCTTTTAGAAGAGTAGATAAAATAATGACAGATATCATGAGTAGATTAAGAAAACAACCACTTATATCTGGAAACCTATTTTAGCTTAAAGTTGGTTGATGAAGTCACTTCAGCTTCACTGAATTTATTTGTAATCAAAAATGAGCATATGTATATAAAAAATAGGTGTGCAAGTGTTTTCAGGATAGGTATTCAAGTAATTTCTGAGCTCCTCAGTATAGATTCACTGCTTACAGGAGTCTGTAGTAAAATGATCTGTTTGAAATTTGTTTTATCAGCACTGCAAGGTACAGCTCCCTGTCTTCAAGCTGGGAATTATTTTTAGTTACCCGTACGCATATCAAGAGAATTTTAGTTTTGTAACAAGTACAAGCAAGGAAAATCAGGCCCTGAGGATCTTCCCTTGACTGAAGTATATAATGCCTGAATGTGCTGATATATAATAGCTACTTCCTAATAGTGACCTTGTATTTAACACGAGAAGAGAAAATGTGATAGCAAGTAGAAACTGTATACTAACATGTTTTTCAAAATCAATTTTTTGAGAAGGATAAATCAGGTTAAGCTGTAATAAAAGTGTAGCTAAAATTTCACTTAAGTCAAATGAGTAATACGATTGGTATAAAAGATGATGGTCCAAATACATGCACAAATATATATTGCTAAGTACAGTTAATAAAATGCACAGGAAATTAATGACTAAAGGAGAAAGATATATTTAAAGATAAGTTTTTTCAAATTATTTTTCCACGACTGATGTTCACTAGGCCTGTTCCTACCAACCCAAAGCAGTAGACAGACTGGGAAAGTGGAAATGGATAAAAACCACAGGTTGATTTGGCGTGGTGTTCATAGAAATTCTTCCTATGCACTATATGTTTGCTTCCTGACTTTTAACCGAAGTTACATGATAAGAGGGTATATTTGGTTCATTCCCCCATCAACTGGCTTTTGAAAGAAGGTGGTATTATTAACTTGGAGTTTGAGGAGAAAATGGAGACTAGATAGTAGGTTTGAAGCTTGAAAAAGTAGGAAAAGAGGAACAGAACTGATTAAAGCTTTTCTTATAACTGCTTATCATTATATCTTGCAAAAAAAAAAAAATTAGGATTCATATTGTGCCAGAACTCAACTTCACAATTTTGCAGTAAGATCAGAATCACCCTAGGATTTCATGAAGGAAATCTTCTAATGTCCCCCAAAATGGACAGCAAGTTACAGTATTTCTGGTTAAAAATCAATGACATTGTACTGTGTATTACAGTAGTCTATATCGTCATCCATTTCTTAACATCCATAAATACTGAAATTAAATGACTTGTGCCCATCTTGCAAGAATTTTTGTCAGCTGTAGACTGCAGACAAATCTCTTAACTTTTGAGGTGTTGTCATGAATCTTGCATGTGATTAGAAAATCTCAGGGTTCTGTCATCTCCTGTGACAGTTTTGCTAGGAGCATGCCCTCCAGAAATGGCATGATATCAACATGATTGGTTTTATTGTTTATACTCTAACCTTTACATTTTTAGATATGTGTATTGCTATTGCTTACACATGTCCTTACACCCCCAGGGACATTTCGTGTTGAAGGGTTATTGCATATGAATGCAATTACCTTATGGCCAGAATCTGTCTCATTGCTGAGATGTTTTTAGTGTTAGAACCTGGTCTCTTTTTTTGGCCCATACTGAGAAAATAGTAATCCCAAGGGACTCATGTTCTTACAATGCCTTCATAAGCCCAACCAGACTCCCTTATCTTAAATCCATTTGGCCCACTGCTTATGTTATGCAGTTATATAAACCCATATTTGGCTTCGTGAAGGGTATTAGCAATTTACTGCATTAGCCTATGATTTTCCAACCTTGATCAGACCCAGCCCAAGAACCTGAGAAGATTTTAATGGACCTGCATTATCAAAACTATAGCAAAAGTCTTTATCTCCTTGCTTAGAAGTACATAATTTCTCTACCGTTTTAGAGGAGTCAGTTTTTCAATAACTCTCGTGCCAGTTCATGTATCACTTCTGTGTATTCTAGGCAAAGTCATTGGTTATTTTCCCCTGTGTATAAACAAAAATTCCACACTTTCTTTTTATCTGTGTTTTTCTCCAAATACTTTAATCTGCAAAGATCCTTTCAGATCTGCAAAATCTCATGCACCTGTCACATCAAATGATTTCTGTGTGTTTTGTTGGGGTTTTTTAATAACATCAATACCCTTGACATATGAATTGAAGAAATGAATATAGGAAGGGCTATTCATGTATGTTGTTTTCATTCAACAATTCCCATTCGTACATCCCACAGTGATAATGTACTTTGATATCAAACTTGAATCCTCTTTTATGCCTCTATCAAATGCTTTCTTATTACTGAACCTGATATGCTTACTTTGGGGCACCAAAAGACTTGCTAATCCTGTTGATCCTTTATTTCTTGGGACTTGAAAGATCTTTAAATATCTCGTGCAAAATATAGTATTATCCTGTTTATTTGAATTAAATCTGTGAAATTAAAATAGTTCTAAGTGATGAGCTTTAATAATGGACAAGCACCAAATGATTTGGTTCAATTTGCATAAGCCCCTAGAAGCTTTTGGACACCTGTTCAAGTTTAAATTCCATGATTATTAAATGGGAAGCTCTTACAAGAAAAGGTGTTGGCAAATGTTTGAAGCCATTCCTCTTTGAGCTAAGCTGCTTCCAGCAAGAAGAACTTTTTAATGAGCATTTCTGTTGCTGAAACAAGACTGTAACATTCTGGTTTTTCCTGAGTGGTGCAGGGTTTCCACTTTCATAGGAATTGGGACCTAAAGTCCCAGCATACTTTTGGAAAGACAGAATTTTGAAGGGACATAAACCAAAAGAAAATGGCCAAGACTTCCACTTTCTCAAATGCCTGAATTGGTAGGTAGGAATTTCCTACCCTGGTCACTGGATTGGATAAAAGCTGTTAGCCCTGATATGTTTTCTTTAATCTTAACCAAATACAACTTTTCCTTTATATTTTAAATGCATATATAATATGTCAGAAAATGGGGAAATTGGAGGTGAAGGGTGTAGTATTTTTAAGGTATGGCAGCAATGAGAAAAAATCTAAAAGTCTTCAGATAATGATGCTTCAGGTTCTCTGTATAATCAAGTTCTGTTTGTTTTTCCTTGTCCTTGGCTATATCCCTAGATTCCTTGTGGGATATGGGCATCTTTGAACGCTTCTTGAATCTTCTTCCAGTTCTCTCTGCTCTTGCCTTTATATTGGTGATGTTATATTAATTCCTATGTTGTTCTTAAGTTTCAGATATTCAAGCACTGAGCAGGGGTTATTTAATTTTTATTTTAACAAAAATATCCTCAAAAGTTTCCTTTTCCACTTAAATAGATATGTGGAATATATCATATGTTCTTGAAGGACAGAAGAAAACACATGGGGAAAGTAAAAAAAAGGCATGAAGGACTGGGAATTTCTGTCAAACCAGAAACTGTTCTTTGTTACTTTAGCCCATACTAAAAACTGCAACATCTCGCAAGTCAAAGATGTTAAGACTTGCAGCTGATTCAGTCTACGTGGAGCACGGAGCCACTGAAAGCCTAGCTTACCAAGATTTCCCTGACACCTGTGGATTTGCTGCTTGCAAGAGCAGTCACTGGGGCAGCAGAGACAAACATGCAGTTTCTGATGTGGCAGCTATCTGACTTTATCCTACATGAGCTGCTTTTCTATGGAGCTAAGGGATTTTTTTAAAGGTAAGACTTTTTTTTATAGAAAATAAGTTGGAAAACTCTCATGAAATTTTGCTCAGGTCAAGTTGTCTTTAGCAGAGGAATTTAGCTAGGATCCTAAAGAAGAGCAGAGACAACACTGATAAATGATAATGTAACACAAAAATTACAAATTCCACATCAATATAATACATTAATATATAGGAGTCCCCAAATCCCCCACAACTAGAAGACCAGTTAGTTTTTCCTTATTACAAAGATTACATCTATTCATGAAGTTTATGGACATTTTATTCAATGGATCTTCTGTAGTTTGGGAAGTAAGATTCTTTTCACTTGTTCCTTTGCAAGTGACTGTGTCCAGTTACTAAATGCTGTGAAATTTTTGGGTGTGTGCCTAAATATCTCACGTATAAATGATTCACATTATTTCATTTTCATTCTATTGAAACTCCTACTAGACTTGATACTTATAGGAGTTTAGGCTTCAAAGCAAGTTCAGATCAGGAACTGCTGTTTAATTGCTCTTTGACGGCCTCTGCTGTCCTGATGTAGAAAGAGGTGAATTAGAAGTGATGTTAGTGGGTGAGCCAGCTCAGGGATGTGTGGCATGTATGGGTGTTGCTCATCCTCTCTCTACTGCAGTATAGAGGGGGCATTTAGTAAACCTATAGCCATAGTCTCATAGTTGTGGAGAAAAACCCCCTGAGTTAATCCCATCAGCCTGCCTGGCTGGGCTGGATCAGATCCAAATGGGGACGCAGAGTTTACACAAAGCCAAACCAACATGGTGATATTCAAATTTTTAGTTCTCTTCATAAGCCAATGGCTGTCTCACTTTTCACTAGCAATAAGAGTCATGATGCAGATTATAGCCCTTTGCAGGAGCATTAGATGTTCCACAGATTTTAATTTGATAGTAAACTGATGCAGTTTGTTTGTATGTCTTATCCATGAGCATTGAGAAGTACACTGATGCTAAAGAGCGACTCACACACTTAGTACGGCCTCCTGACTAGGGTACTTTCCTTTCTGGCTTGCTACTCATAACCAACCACAGAATCATAGAATATTCTGAGTTATAAGGAACCCACAAAGATCATCCAGTGCAACTCCTGCCTGTGCACAGGATAAACACCAAAATCACACCATGTGTCTGAGGATGTTGTTTGATAAATAACATCTCATTTAACTTCATTCAAAGTGTTTTGCTCTCATTTGGCCTTCACGTGCTCTTCAAGATCTTTCTTTTCATTTGAAAACAAAAGAGGAATTAGAAGAACTATGACAAAGTTTTCAACATCTAGAATTAAGTTCCCTGTAGTGACTTAAAATGCTGTACTTCAGGGATGAGAGAAAAGTAGATTTCAGTTCTAGGGCTTTAAAGCACACAAATATAATTAAAATATCAGTCTAGACTTCCTAAATTACAATTTTTTTTTGGGGATGACCAGACGACCCAGAGCAACATTCACTTCAGTAAATATATTTCAGTTATTACTTAAAAGTTGGTGAGTATTGCAACTGAGATTAATTGAAAAAAAAAAAAAAAAAAGAAAAAAAATAGGAAAGATAAACAAAGAGCAAAACAAATCTTGTTATCATGCACCTGCTGTCCTTGATTGACTCTGTTGATTGCCTCTGTTGTTAACATGCAATCTCTGCTCCTGTCTGAGTCTGCTCTTGATTGAGTCTGTTCTTACAGTCCTTGCTCACATTGATATTGTCATTTGTTCCTCTGAAGGAACAGCAATACACTGAGGATTACTTGTGTGCTTGCCACTGAGAGAAGCATTTCATCTGAGGAAGGACTTACTTTCCAATCCTTCACTCACTGAGAATTGAATGTTTCAAGTTTAGTAATTTTGATTGGATTAGCAGTTCAGGTGTTCAGATCAATGGTTTAAAAGAAGTCCATTTTTCAGAAAGTGAACCATGGGGATGAAAATGTGAACCATGGGGATTTTTTCAAGGGCAAAAATTTGTTGCCAAAATTATGGCATGTGGAATTGCTGCTAACGTGGTTTTGGGGGGTTTGTTTGTTATTTTAATGCCAACTTTTTTTCAGCCAGCAGTCTCTGTCAGGTGCAGAAGAAAGAAGAAATAAATGTCCTAATGAGAGAGTTGGGCTTTTTTTGTTTCTACATGTTTATCCAACATAATCCCCTCAAATTGCAACACATTACAAACTAATGCTTCTAGAAGTGTATTTCCTTCTGTCATTGTTTTCCAGTTCAGTGATTTCTGGAACAGCACTGGGCTACTATAAGAGAGTCAAATCATCTGCAGAACTCTTCGGTTTTTTTATTAATGAGATTCCTAGGTTTCTGATTCTTATGAAAAATGTTTACAAAAATCTGTTAGAGATAGTATAGACCTGCAAATTTTGAAAGAAAGGGATTTTGAGAGGGTTGGATAGTAGATATCCAAGTCCTCCTTTGTCCTCCAGTGTATTCAAAACGTGAATTTGCCAGCTATTTTTAACCCTTCCCTCCTTCCAGTGTTTTTCCACATTATGAATAATTTAATTTCTCCCCTGATTAGCCATCTATATTTTCGGCTCATCCAAGTTGCTTTATGAGCTTAATAAATGCATTGTTCATTTTATACTCTGCAAAAGGAACTAGCCATGATGCCTGCAAGCTCAAATACCTCGAAGGAAGCTTCTTTCATGTTCCCAGTTAATTAAGAGGTCTAGTAGACTTGACATGTTTCAGTCATTTGGCAGGAGAAGCTTTTATTTTTGCATGAATTTGAAGTTGTTTCTTAAATAACTTACTTATCTGTGTCCCGGAGACATTTTTCCACATTCTTATTTCTTTGAAACGTTTCATACAAACTGTCATTACTTGACAGTCCTAGATCCTTTACTCTGTCTCACCCACAAGCACAAGTAACAGTGTCCCTGATGAGAAGGAAGCCTATTTTTACTTGCACTACTTAAAAAAAAATGCTAGACTGATCATCCAAAGTCAAGATGTATTTCATTTGTGGAAATTATCATATAATAAAAAAGATCTTTAGCAGCGGAGACTCTTAAATTTAGTTACCTTATTATAAGTCAGCAGTAATTTCATTGAAACTAATGTTATTTCTGATTTATCTTCATTGAGGCTTTGACATAACTGCTTCAGCATTGCCATTTTTTCTGAACAGTGCACTAATAAAGCACAACAAAACAGTGAATTGGGTAAATTCTCTATTGTGTCAATGTAGTTTCTCTGTTGTTACCCAGTGTATTATTTGGGGAAGAAAAATATATAGATCCTATATGAACAATGCCAAAAATTGTATTGGTAAATCATTTGTAGAATTCAACCACAAAATGTTTGGTTTGACAGGCTGCAATTACCTGTTCATTAAGCATCCTGTGGCACCTGTATGCTTCACATAATTCCAAGATGCCCTTGTTGGGATTGCTCACAAACGCTTGGCAACAGCCACGAGGGAATACTCACTGAGACATCTTCATTGTTTCAGTGTGGTGGATGTGCCTTTCATCACTGGAGGAATGTAACATTGTGTATTTCCACCATACACTTGCAGGGCCAAACTGGATATTATAAACAGCTTTGCTTGCTGTCCCATGGAACTGCAAAAGATCTAAGAGCCTCAAGCCTGTGTCCTTCAAGAGAATTACTCTGAATGCAGGGCCAGTAAGAAAATAATGCTGATCCACCTCATTTGCATAAAGGTTGCTATATTCAATAATGCTGATCCATCTCGTTTGCTTAACAGATGTTACATCCTCAGTGAAAAATATCACATGGCTGTGGATAGCGCTGAACTTGCTTTAATTACATCCATCCTATCCTGCATCTGGGTCAGTGCTGCAATGTCAGTCCGAATACGGGGAGCTGGAGGAGAAAGAACACAAGTACGAACATGATTCTCAAAATTCAGGTATATTTAACAAAATCAAGACTCTACAATAGCCTTGAAGATGCTTTTTTTTTGTCATGGTTCAATTTAGATAAGATCAGTCTTATGACCAGCACTTTGCTGGGGGACTACTTCTATTTTAATTTCTGTGACAAAGCATTAATTCTGCTTTCCACATTCCTGCATTCATTCTCCTGGTTCTGCAACATTCATTCCCCCAAAATCCACATGCTAAAAACATGACAATGTGAGATTTTTTTATTATGTCAATGTATTCTTAAACTTCTAGGGTTTATTTTTTTTCTTCTTTTAATTTTTTTCAATCAAGAGACAGGTAATATGTTTTTTGGGATTGTTTTGTAATCCTCTAATAGCATTGTTTTGTCTTATTTACAATTGCTGAAGTATCTCTTCAGTCAGTGTAACATTATGAATTGTAACATTGCTTCAGAAATGTTTTGGTACTTGTTGACATTTTTAGAGCAATCTCCATTGTAAAGATAAATTAATACAGTAATGGCTGAGTTTATTGTGGATTGCTGGAAGAGATGTTCAGAACAATATCCACATTAATTTTTCACGTTGTTACCTTCCCCAAAGAGTTAGCAAGATCTAAATTTACATCATTAAATATTTCTCCACACCCCATATGAATGACCATAACAGGCAATCCTAGAATCCTCTTGCATCTGAGAAATAATGCATCTTTAAGAATGTAACACTTTCACATTCAACTCCTTCATAAAGAACTTCACTTCGTAAAACACTAATGTTTTGTTTCATAAGGCATTTCTTCACAGTCCACATGAAAGCAGTCTACTTTTGTCTACATTATGAGCTGAGGGAGACCTTAACAAAAGTTTTATGATTTTTCAAGGCCCATCACATGAATACTTTCAGTACCGCTGTTCACCCAGTGTCTCATCTATTCAAAATATAAAGTATTTTATTTTGCTGCTGAAAGATCAAGAAATTAATATAGGCAAAATTAAATATTTTAACTGAACTGTTTGAATTTTAAACTGCATTGAAAAAAAAATAAAATAATTATTGCAATGTATTACTGTTAACGATTTCTAAGAGTACAAAATCAGTTAATTTTAAGTAACAAGGCTGAATTACTAGGATGCTTTAAATGGCATGATCAGACTTAAAAGGTTAATTAACGTTAAAACACCCTTATCTATCTGTGCATTTCCTTTATGACTTATGTGAACCATTTATTCTCTCATATTCTCTTTGAAAGTGCTTATTAAGTTTTGCTGCTGGATCTTCTTTACCAAGAGATCTGTAAGAATAAATTCAGCAGAGGGTATTGTAGAGGACAAGACCTAAGCATGTTTTGTGTCAAACATTCTGAGTATTGCTACAGGAGATGTGTGATCGGAGGAGAGGGTCCCACAGAGGTGGGGCAGCACTGTGCTGGGTCAGGTTCCTGCTGCACCTTGAGGCTTGTGCTCAGCCTCTCCCCAGCTCACTTCCTGAAGAGGGGCCTCCTCTGCATGTATGAAAAAAAATGCGCAAAAAGTCTAATTAACTTAAGAGTCATACACCAGGGTAATTAAAAAAGGAAATGGATTTGTCTCCCTCCTTCTCTCTTGGACTGAGATTGGGCCCCTCCCCTC
>VZRF01001115.1:0-27354 GCA_013396875.1 Vireo altiloquus | reverse complement strand
TCCCCTTTGGGCTGATTGCTGCAGTTATAGAATACCATGCAGTAAAACATAAGAGTTGTCTGTCTGGTATCTTTGTTCAGCCTGACAAGAATTTATACCAAGCATTACACCCTCTATAATTGAGTCATGACAGATATCAAGTCAGTTGTCATATTATAGAATGGTTTGGGTTGGAAGAGAACTTAAAAGATCATCTAATCCAAATCCCTCTGTGGTAAGGACACCTTCCAGCAGATCAGGTTCCTCAGAGCTCCATCCAACCTTCCACCGACAGTTCCAGAAAAAAGGCATCCACATCTTCTCTGGGTAACCTGCTGCCCGGGCTCACCACTGTCACAGTAAAGAATTTCTTCCTAATATGTAATCTAAACCTACTTTCTTTCAGTTGGAAAATAATCCCCCCTTGTCCTGTCACTACATGCTCTTGTAAAAAGTCCCTCTCCATCTGTCTTGTAGGCTCCCTTCAGGTATGGGAAGGCTACAATTAGGTCACACTTAAACATTCTCTTTGCCATCCTAAGCAATCCCAATTCTCTCAGCCTTTACTCATAGGAGAGATTCTCCATCCCTCTGATCGTCTTGATGTCCCTCCTCTGGACTCACTCCAACAGCTCCATGTCCTCCCTGTGCTGAGTACCCCAGAGCTGGGTACAGCACTGCAGAGAGGTCTCACTAGAGCAGAGCAGAGGGGCAGAATCCCCTCCCTCACCCTGCTGCCCACACTGCTTTGGATGCAGCCCAGGACACGTTTGGCTTTCTGGACTGGGAGTGCTCATGGCTGGGTCATGTCCAGCCTCTCCTCCCCCAGTATCCCCAGGTCCTTCTCAGCAGGGCTGCTCTGATCTGTTCATCCCCTAGCCTGTCTTGATACTAGATATGGTCTCTTGTATCAAAAAAGAAAATTAAGAGCCTTTAAAATTATATTTGGGGAGAACTAAATGTAGAGAGAGGTCATCACAGTGTACCCAAGTTGAATATAAAGTTTAGCAAGAGTAGATATGTGACTTATCAGCTAATCTTTTAGTTTTCATAACCCAAGAAAAACTCGAAGAGATGACAAAGATACCTAACTTTTGGATACACCGTGGTGGGCAAGAGCAGAAAAAGGACTGAAAAGCCCTTAAGTTATGGAAAATTATAGTCAGTCTGTCTTGGGTGTGGAACTATCTTGCCATGCACATCCTATGCTTGCGGGGAGGTTATGCTTGTGCTTCACTGAAAGAAGTATTAGCAGAATATAATGCATCTTTCATCTGAGTTTTTTTTTAATAAAAGATGTTTCCAGATTTGGGATGGAAATTGAAGAGGGAAGAAGGCAAATTTGTCCCAAATACATGCATTCAAACTTCTCCCACATGACCCAGAAGGAGTAGTATGGCTACAGCAACTTGCTTCCTGTAAAGCTTTTAAATGAAATGTTCTTTAATGAGGCCAGGATTTGTTCTCGTATGAGTGAGAGTTTTCCCAGTACTTTCAATGTGAACAGGATTTGAGTCATTTCCTCACTAAATGGCTATGATGAAAATTAAGTGAATAGGTCTCATGATCTCCTATTTGCTAGTATCTGAGTACCTAATTGATTCAGATTCTGAATACATAATTGTAAGCTTGTGGATCACAGTAGGCTGCATAAATCTGCTCATCCCAAATGACCTAAAGTCAACGTGAGCAGTGTTGTCTGAATTCTTAAGGCCAGCTGCGCTCTACAGTTATTGATGACCTTGTTCCTCAGTTTGCAGAGTTGGACTAATTGTTTGTCAGATGTGAACTCAGATACAGGGAAACGTGGGAGGATTGAAAAGGACAATTTATGGCTAACTTCAGGAAATGTATTGTTTATGTTCTTGCATGAATGTGTCTTCCTGCGTTTCAGGTGATTATTGGTCAAGTTCTGACCTTTGTTGTGCAGGTACAGCTCAATTAACATAAATTAGCTGAGACTGCTGTCAGCTATATAGTGTGTGTTTTACTGTGTGGTGATGTATCCCATACCGCCTTGCACCCTTCTGTTTCTGGTGTGGCATGAATATTTCCATAATATGGACATGATTCGAGAACGCATTCCTGTTAAGGATTAGTTCCCCACAAAGGGTAGTTAATGCTGTCCATTTATATTGCATTTTGGAAGGGAATTGTAGATACTCAGCAGTTTTTTAAAAAATGGGGTCTTTATAGGCAAATGCCTCTTAATATGAGCATTTAATTGCAGGTACTGTACTTGCAGCTTTGGGTCTTGGCACATTGCTGTTGCTTTTGTAACAGATGGTTCCTCTCTGAAGACCTAAGACTCTGAGGTTTAGAGCAGCACTGACAGAATACTTTATGGAGTTAGGGGTATCAATTAAAACATGCAAAAAAAGGAAAAAAAAAGCTCCCTATATATGTTATCACATATATAGGTTATGAAACAATAAATCTTGTTTACGAAGAAACACATCCACATGTGGAAAACCCAATAATAATGAATTTTGGTCTTTTTTAGCCTCAAGGAAAATAATTTTTTTCATAACTGTTGTTATGTTTCCATGTTTCCCACCATACACACAGAAACCAAAATAATACTTGCCTTCTGTCTGTTTTTCTCAATTCTGTTGATTGAGGATTAATTATGCCCCATGAAGTTATGATTGTAAATGTCAATGCTGAGTGTGCATGAGTACACAGGTATGAATTTAATGTAGCAACTTTTTCTCTGAGTAAGATCAGGTATGGTTTTCCATTTGTTCACACACAAAAAAAAAACAAATTACTGTATTTTTGTTTTCCTTAGTCAGCTTATGATTTCTCATCCTAGACAGATCAGTCTACTTCATGCTTCACAAAAAAAACCCCAGCAGAACACAATATAATCCATGGTATAAATTTTAGATCAGTGATGCTGGAGAGCTCAGGCTCTTGTTTAAATTAAAAAAAAAATTTAATATTGATGTACATGAGATGAAAAGATTTTGATCTGACAGTATCAAAGAAGCCTGAGATTTCCAGCAAAGCCCTGGAGGCTCATAATAAAAGATACTGCTTTTTCTTTCCTCCTGTCCTGAAATAGGCATATTCTTCATGCTAATTATATTTTTAAAAGTTCAATAAAGAGATCAACAGCTGGTAGTATACAGAGTCTTATGAAATAGGCTGGACTGGAACAGTTTTAAAAGGCTAGATTGTATCTTTTAAGTGGCTTGTGAGAAACTTCACTAGTCATTAATTTTTTTGCTGGGTATTCTCTCTGGTGTTAAAAAAAAAAGTCTTGGGAGACTTTTTTGCAGTAAATTTAGAGAGTCATTAAACTTCATTCTGTTCTCTTAAAGAGGGAAGAAACTGACCCGAATTAATTTTGACCTGAGGCAACCTTACCAAGACTCAGGGTACTGAGGAACAGTGCAGAACCTAATGGAGGGAAATACATTATAGATCACAAAGTGATTTTTTTCCCAAAATCTTCCTAAGTCTAGGTACCCATTCAACTTCAAAGACTGTCTGTCTTTGAGACAAGGAACCAGGAATTTATAATTGAAACTTGGGGACTAGCATTTTTGTCTGTAGAAATCTTGGAGAAAGGGAAACTGGCAATGGTTCTGAAGGTCTAGCTGCAAGATTTAATTTCTTGGAAAAAATAACAGACAGTGCTTTAAACGAGGAAAGATCCTAGCATGGAAATGAAGGTACCAAAATAATGGTATCCTACTGGACCCAAAGGGAAGACAACACACAGGCCAAAGGTGATCCAGGAACCTTGTGGTTGTACAGCCTTGTTCTGGCCATATCTGGTTACTGTGGACTGATAAATGTCAAAGAAAGAAACTTGATAATATCTGTGTATTGATTATAGCTGTTCATAAAATTGTGCCAGAAAAAAAAAAAAAAGAAAAACCTTATTTGGTATATTCATTCGGGGGAAGCAAAGTCTCAGTATTCAACAGTTTTGTTCCTGCATTTGAAAAAATAATGATAAAATTGTTGCTCTCTGACCAGGCAAAGTATCAGACACTTAATATGTTTCTTTCTTTGCTTCTATGTCTTTCTTAAACATTTTTATAGGTAAAGATGACAAAGATTTTTGTTTCATTAAAATTAATCACTTTGTCTCCAGCTTTCAGACCTCAGGTCATGATACCAAGAATCCCAAGAATGCAAACCTCTTCTGACTTGAAACAGTTGCTAGCAAAGGGTCACATTCTTTTTGAGAGTCTCATGGTGTTTTTAAACACTGCTGAGTTTAGTAGTGAATGATAGGTGACTTTATATAGAAAGGTAATGGGGAAAAAAAACCCCTTCTTCCTTCCACATGATTTTCAAAACCCTGTAAAGACTAGTTCAAAGACTGGAATAAGTGGCAGAGGTACTTATGTGCCTTCCATTACAGTTTCTAATGATTAGATAGCTGAGAAGGCTGTGTTTAGGACTCTGGAACTCCTCCCCCAAAGACAATGGATTGAATTGGGACTAATGACTAGGAGCTGTTAGAAGATGTTATTATGCCATCTTAACAATGGCGTCTGAAAGGTCCAGGGAATCTTCACTCAATTACTAAAATGACCTTTGCTTAAACAAATTTATGCCTTACTGAATTCTTGTTAGAGGCTCCCTGGAAGGGATTAGTTGGTGTTTACAAGTTCCAAACATTTGTTCTATAGGAGCTTAGTTTTGTGTAACTCAATATACAGTCATAGTTGCATTGGTCTGGGGTTGGCTTTTTCCCCCTCTATATTTATTAATTTTTAATATTAATTTACTTTCTTTTGAGATTTATATAAGTCAATTAAATTCTTACAACTACTGAATATTGTATATCAATATACAGACTTAAAATGAAGTGCTTAGAGGCCAAGGTTTAGAGTGTAAAATTAGAATTTTCATTGTATATAACATTAATGCTCTGACTTTGTCACTATTTGTTAACAAAAAAAACAGGTGTTTTCTTCCAGAAGCTGGTGTACTTCTTCTGGGGTTGTCACTATATTAATTGAACATTCAAGTTACCATGCAAATGTAACCCTTAATTTATTTGGTCTCTTTTACCATGTGCAGAGGCTCCATAAGTAGAACTACACATTTAGTTCATAAATGTTCAGCAATTATTCACTGGCTAGATACATAGAGCAGGTGGCTAGGAGTAACTAGACTAAACATGAGTATGCTCAGCATCTCCAGTACAGGCATCTGATGAGTCTCTGCTGCCCAGGTAAATATTATTGCTATGGGAAAGCGTCAGACCCTCCATGGTCCTTGGAACAGGCTTGTTCTTGATCCTTCTGAGTTCTCGTTTTTTGACTCACTGTTTTTTTTCAGCATTTCAGCCCTTCCTGTGTCACTGTTTTTCTCTGATTCTCCAAGCTGGTACCGATGCCTTAGGTTTTAGCTTTCACATTTTTCAGATCCTGTATTGCCTAGTATGTAAGTCTAAAACTTCATACAGCCTGTTAGCGACTGTTTTCACATTTTGGTTAGACATAACCAACCCTCCCTGGGCCTGAACTCAGGGGCATCTTGTTATCCCAAGCCCTGAAATATGTAAACTAAAGCCTCTGACAGGGGGAGCAAACTTGGGGTAATTACATCATTACTTGAAACTATAACTGGAGAATTAACCCTGATGGACCAAATGGACCAAACTTATAAAAGTTTGAGAAACCCATGACTCGGGGTCCCTCTTGGGTGGAGCCCTTCAGAGGCTTTTTGACTCCCAAGGTGTACCTTTGAAGGCCCTTCAAAGAAATACCTGCTTTTATTCTCTTAATATTGTCTAGCCTCTGTTTTCAGGTAGGCACTTCATGGCACCAGTACTACCATTTCAAAAATTTCACTTTTGTCTTTGTTTTTTTTTTTTTCTCAAGAAGAACATCTTGGCTTTGGCCTGTATCCTCTCATAGCTCAAGAATTTTTCAGTACAGCTGAGCCAAGGCCACATAACTGTGCCTCACAAAACTGGGACATGGGCTACAGAAAGCTCAACCCCTGTACCACAGATTGCAGTGAGTGCAGACACAGATCTATTGGAAAAATTATGGCTTAAGACCATATTGCATGTGCTTCCGAGATAATGTCAGTTATCTCAGGGGTAAAGATTTCTCCTCAGCTATGTACCTTGGCTTTTCCTTTATGCAGTGAAATCTTGAGACAATCTACAGGTGCTAAAGTGCAGTATATATGTAGAGAAAGGAAATTAGCACCATTAACATCTCCAGGATGGACAGTTTGTTACCAAGAAGTTATATTTTCCTTTAATATTTTAGGAGTTGTGGGTTTTTTTAACCTAGTGACTGTCCAATACGGAAGAAGAATCTTTAATATTCCTTACAAGTGGTATCTGAATCATCAAAAGTATATTTGATAAATTAACACAATGCTATTATAGGGCTATTGATGCAAAATTATCTGATGTCTATGCATAGAATTGTATGTCTGGTTTGGTTGAATAACCATTTTTTGAAAGAAGATTTAAGGTAACAATTGCAGAAACCATACATCCTTAAAGTTTAAGCTCAGTTGCTTATACATCTCTTTGAATAGTCTTTTAATGCCTGTTTAAAGTATTTCTGAAGGTTTTTTTTTTTCCTTCATAGCGGGGCACTGCATCCATAGAGAGCAGTTAAATTTGCTAGATTAATATGAGAATTTAGATTATGCAATACTGTGCCCATACCTACCTTTGTGTTACCTGAAACATTAGATTGAAATCTAGCTTCCTTCCAAGATCTGAGAGAAAGATCATCAGCCATGAATAACCCTACTCTATCCTGTCTACACGAAAAATATTTACAAAATAATTATATTGGCAGCCAAGGCTGTTATCCATAGGGTATATTCAACAATGGAAATCCCATGGGTAACTGAACTCTGTTTACTTCAAATTTGTGACTCTAATTCTCCTTTTATTACTGAATTGGGACTGCCCCAGAACCTGTAGCAACACTTTTTACCTTTCTTTGAAATATACTCCTGGTTAAATAGTCTATCTTCTCTTATTTTGCATGTCCTGATTGAAATAAAATGTTCTTTCACCATCCTCAGAAAAAGAGGTAGCATTTGTGACTAAATGCTAAAAAAAACAAGTGAGAAAGCATTCAGTTCATAGCTTGAAAATAGAAATACCAATTTTTTGTGCTATGCTCCTCTCTTTATTTTGTCATAAGACCAGCATAATTCTTGAATAACAGCAAAAAGACAAAGTAATTAGAGCTGGATTCATCTTTTCTCTTAGTGCTTCATGTTCTCATTTTTGAACAGACAGCCTCCACTAAACTGCTGAAATATATTTCACAGACAGACAGTTTTGTGGAGAAAAAATACAAATATTTTGATAGTGATTTGGCAAGAGTTTTAACATTAGACCAATCAATTTTGCAGTGTAAACGAGTGCAGGATAAGATGTGACTGGTGATTGCTTCAGGAAAGAGCTTGATATATTTTTATTATATGTATAACTTCAGATTATTCATGTCTTTCCCAGCTGCTTCTGGATGGGACTGAAGAAAACACCTTTCTGCAGTTGCTTCAGTGCACATTATACACTTAGGACAGCCTGCTGAGAGGATGTCTCAGTGATTCCTCTTCCCTTCTGTCCCTAAATTTTCCAGGATGTAAAGATATTTGCCAAATTCTTGCATGATTGACAATTTCACTTTTCCTTAAAATTGCATGGGTTATTATTACTTCTTTCTTAGGGAAAACTGAGCTTCACATTATAAGAAGATGCTTACAGCACATGAAGGAAAGGGTGTTGCAGATAATGACATATTTTAGTAAACAGCGAAAGAACTATTCTGCTGGGAAAAAAGATAGAATGGAATATATTGTATGACAAATTCAGTTCACTGCACTGTGATTTCAACACTGACATATTCTAAGGACCTTGGGAACAATAATATTCATAATCTGATTTCCCAGAATAATTTTTCTCATATACAAACGTCACCAAATCAACTGCAATTTACAATTCAGCACTTTTGCATAATGCCTGAGAAGCTGAGCAATAATTAAAAAAACTTCCACTCTTCTCATTTTTGACCTTGAGAATTGATATGAGAGAATCTGGCACGTTGGATCTCTGTGTTGAGTTTTCGTTTAGCAACAAAACTGATCTTTCTTCTAAGGCTATTCGTCTCTCTGTTCAAAGACAAAACCATTCTTGCATCTGAATAGCATCAGCCCAAGAGCAAATCTTCTTCTGGGGGCATCACAAAATTTGAATTGCGAGACAGGAAAAAAAATTCTGAGAAGAATGCAAATTGATTAAAATACCTACATTCCTAAATCCGAGTAGTTCTCTGCCAAGAATGCCTTCAATTTATTAGCTGTAAAAGTTGTGATTTTCTTCATCAGGGTAATAACTGCATTTCAGACAAGAACAATGGTAATGTTGATCTTTCTAAGTATAAGCTGTGTAGTCATACAAAATCACATTAATATGTAGGCTAAAATGAACCTTGGACATGTGTAGACACTCTAACCTCTCCTTTGATTTGATATTATTATCTAGATAATAATGCCATCTAAATAACTTCTCGTATTTCTGTGTCTCTTAGAGATTTTTTTTTCTTTTTTTCCACTTTACCAGGGATATCCCATCTAGGAATCTATCCAGTGCTCGAATTCTAGATAGACTTTTTTAGAGCAAACTCAGATTTCAGAGCAGCAGCATTTTTTCCAAGATGAAGAAGTGCTTTGTGAAGATTGCTGTTCTAAGCAAACATCAAAAGCCATCCACTCTGGTACATTGTGTGGAATCTGCTTAACTTCTTATTCCAACATAGCTGATTTTGTCTTGTTTTCTTCTATCTGTTCCTGAATCTTTTGCTTTTTAGAAAAGCCCTCTAAGATTTCTAAAACTTAGAAGTTAATTAAAAAAACCCTCAAAACCCAAATGCACATGCACATGAAAACCATGAGACCTGAGATACAAAAAATTGGTGGCTAGTTGTTCTGGTTTTGTTTTTGTCTTAGGATGCTCATGGAGTAATTAAAACACTTAAATATCAGCATGGATAGAGGAGGCTGAGGGACAAATGCAACCAAGAGAGAAAGCAGTGTTCATCTGGTAAAGAGCGAGGTATTGTTAAGGCACTCAGCCATGTCTTGAAGCACAAAATGCAAGTTACTGTAACAAGCATTGGGTACACTATTGTCAGACATCCTGCCCTCAAGAAAATGCCTCACTGCAGCATATAATTGTTACCTTGATCTGACTTCAGGCTTCATGGGAGTGTATTTTGGGTGACAATGGGAAATATCAGCACTTAGACATCAAAGAGAAAAATAAATTTTTTTCTTACTCAGGTTTAATTTGAAAATTAAACCCAAGACAATACCACAAGGCTTAGCTTTCCAAAGTGATGCCTTCTTAAAGGAAAAGTACTGTTTCTCTTTGGAACATCTGCCTATGTGAATCCTCATCAGAGACCAGTGAAATTTTGAATACTTTCATCAGTCATTTCCTTTGAGGTAGCATGTACATTCCATCTGTCTGCTCTTCCCCTCCCAAGAACCATTAATCAGAGAATAATTGCTCTTGCTAAACAGTTCACTTTTGTTGCTTCTGGCAACATTAGAAGTAACCCAGGGTACAGTAAATTACAAGGCTTAGGTTTTACATGTACTTTTCCTCATTGTTTTTTCATTTGGTACTTTGATTTCTCTCTGTTTACGTTGAGGATTTTTGGTGGGGGGAAGATTTTTTTTCCCTTTTTTCCCCTCTGTGACAAAGATATGTAAAATTATTTTTCTCTGGGTAACTAAAGTTGAAAAATAGTCCAGAAATACTCTTGTTGTTATCAAATCATGGTTTGTAGAGTGCATCTTATTTCAGAAGATTAGTAAGTAAACCATTAAAGAGCCCTCAAAATTATTTTAACTGGTTGAACATACCTACAAAAGCAGATTCTATACAGCCTTATTTCAACAACTGATTAGTATTTGATTAATTCAGAAAAACTTGTCACAGCTCTTGGGCAATGCAGTCACTTGTTAGCTGTTTTCCTCAGCTGTTTTCTTAGGAACAGCATTGATAAATCTGATATTACTCTGTCTCGGTCAGTGGAATCAATAGAAGCTTATTCTCTGCTCACAGGTGTCTAAAGCCACAGGAAAACTGTTTCATTCTGTCTTTCAGCTGAGAACAGAGCTTCAGAACTTATCTTTGGTCATTGGTCAAACTGAGCCTCAGGTTATTTGGACATTTGGTTCACAGATTCTCTCAACATTGTTTATTCAAGAAGTCTGTAACCTGTTTACAAGCCCAGCTGGCAGAGGATGAGCCTTGGAGTGAGCTCTGGCATCTATATTTTTCTGTCATCATTGGTACACAGGTTTCTGAAATGCATGCCAAATAGTTGTTTTCTATCCCAGTGTCTGGTGCTTCAAAGACCTGGTAGTTAGAATGAATCTGTGTGAAGAAAGTTTCCTTGGATCACTTTTATGTGCCTGGTGACTTCTGCAGGATGCTGAAAAAGATCACAAAAGAGCCACAGCAAAAAAGTGCAATAAAACTTCAATATTTAACATAAAAATTCAGAGGGAAGTAAACTCAGATCAATTTTATCAAGAATTTAACATCAATGTAACTGACTGTGATAGTCAGATGAACAGCAAACTAGATAGAAATTCTTAACTATTCTCTTCATTCCATCTATGATCTCTAAAGAAGTCAGAGTTGAATGTTTTCAAAATAAAAAATTCCTGGCACCTCCCATTGCATCTGTTCAAAACTAGCAGAAGCAAGGACCACTCTGAAGAGGGTAAGTCAGAGCACCAGAGCTGCAGTTCACTTAGAGAATCACAGAAAATCATAGAGGTTGGAAAAGACCTCTAAGATCATCAAGCCCAAATATTTACCTGACATGGACAAGTCCACCACTAAACCATTTCCCTAAATACCACATCCACATGTTTTTTGAAACCTTAAAAAAGAAAATAGGTGTATAGTCATTTTAATGTGTGTTTTTTCNTTTCAACATCCCGGTTTATATCCAGGATGAACTGCCTGGTCCCTCCCTCTGGGTCGAATGTCTCACAATAGGATGATGAATCTTGAGATAAGCCACTGATGGGCCCATTAACAGGAGATAGTCCAGGTGTGCGTTATCTATGAGTCATGGGCAGGGCACTGATGGGCCCATTAACAGAAGATAACCCAGAGGGAATACTGCCCCACCTGGTTTCAGCAGTTCATGGAGATGGCAATAGAATACATGCTTTTGGTCACGTCCTATTTCACAACCTAGGACACCATTGTTTTTATCAGTTCCAAATCTTAAGAATATGCCATATTCAACACCTAAAAGCAGGATCTTAACAGCCAAATATTTCAGCTGAGGCACTTGACAGAAGTTAGCTCTTGTAAAAGAGACTTAGTCATTACTGTAGTGCAACATTTGAGAACAGTGTTTGCTAACTCTATGAAATCCATGCATCTGCATCTTCATTAATTCATTTTAGGAGGGGGAATTTCTTTGTAATAAGCGAAGGATCACAAAAATCTTTGCATGTTAAACTTTCCTAGAAGTATTTCTTTGATTATGCTTCATTAATTACATATTATATAACAACTAGGCATAAATTAAACTATCAGCATTTTTGAAATTAGGCTCCGTTAGTCTCATCTCACTCTTCTGGAACACAGCCCTGACTGAGTTAGGACACAAATGCAAAAAAAGGTCAAGTCCTCTTGTCAGTACTGGCAGAATGATGGTTTAAGAGTATAACAACTTTCACAACCAATTTTACAGTTGGTCTGAGCTTCAGGGTATGTAGGTCAGACACATTCAAAGATGTTTTTTAGTATGATAAAATGAGCCTTGTGAAACTTCTGAAGGACCATGAAAACTGAGAAAGGCAACAGGAAAAGAACATAGAGCGTGTCTATATTAGCATCTTTTCTATAAGAAAGCCATCAAATTTTAGATTCTTCCAGAAATCTTGAGACCAAAATGCACAATGGGGAAGCAGCAGAAAGGCTGGACTGATTTATTTCTTTTAATACAAGGGAGGAGCAAGGGACTTGTTTCCAACCCTCCACCCAAAAGTTTAAAAAAATTGGAAAGAAAACAACAGCAAAAACATTGGTAATTTGTGGAATCGGTTCTTATTTGCTTACACTGTACCTGCATAGCTGCGTACTTTATCTTGGAGAGGAACTTACCTTTCCTGGTTTTTCCTCATATAAATGAATTACCAGAGATATTTCAGTTCATTTCCTAAAACATTTTTCAGTCATTTTACTTGCACTTCATCTCTACAGACTCAAAAGTTTATACAACACCTTCTTCTTTCTTAGACTAGGCTTCAGACACACTCCAGATTAAACTTAGTTGTTTTGTAGTCAAAAACACTCACACATGAAACACAGCAGGTTTAGGTGGAGTTGTCGTTCAGTATCCACATCTGACTGAATCCCTGGAGTATCCGAACTGCCTTACGAAAGCAACAAGCTCATCAGTTCTGGAAGCAGGGAATGAAAGTAATTGCCTGATTAACAGGACAGAGAATACATTCAGCTCAGTGCTACATCTCAAGAGCTGTCTTTCAGGGGAATTAGATAGTTGTTTCATCCAGAACTAAAAACTCTCACCTGCAAGAATGAAAACTCTTACCTTCTCAATTAACTGAACTTTCTGTGAGAAAATTAATGGGAAAGGTATTACACCTCACTCATTAATTTCCTTTCTAAAATAATACAGAGTTTTTATCTGCAACCTCATAATGACTAACAAATTATAATTGTGTCTTCCTGGGAAAAGGGCATATAATGGATTTGGATGCCAAGGCATGGACAGTGGGGAGCTGTGGCCTCCAAGAGGAGCAGCCATGGCTGTCCCACATCAGAGACATCAAGTTCCTCTCAGTTTTGTGAGACCCTACTGCAGGGGATAGCTGAGCCCCTAGCCATGGCTAGGTCCTCAAAGAAAACATCTCTAAGAAAAGGGAGAAAATTCTGAGCAGACAGAGGATGAAGGAACAAAAAGAGTGAGAAACAGCAGGTGGATGGAACACCAAGGTCAGAGGAAAAGGAGGAGCAGATATCATGCTGGAGCAGATATCCACACCGCAGCCCCAAGGAGGACCCAACACTGCAGCAGGTATACATGTCCTGAGGGAAGTGGCAGCCTGTGGAAAGCCCACACTGGAGCAGAGGAAAAGGGTGAGGAGGAAGGAGTGGCAGAGAGGAACTGTCATGTACTGATTGCAACCCCCAGTTCCCCATTGCCTCTGCAGGCTGGGGAGAGGATAAGGAGCCAGGAATGGAGGAATGTTGCTGAACCTGGGAGAAAAGGGGTTGGATTACATGTCTTTTCTCTTTGTTTTTTAACATCTACATATTTTTTAATTGGCAATAAATTAAATTACCTTTCCCCAAGTCACAGAGTCACAGAACATGCTGAGTTAGAAGGGATGCACAAGGATCATTGATTCCACATCCAAGCCCTGCACAGGACTATCCCCAGGAATCACACCATATGCCTGAGAGCACTGTCCAAATGCTTCTTGAACTCTGTCAGGTTGGTGCCGTAACCACTTCCCTGGGGAGCCTTTTCCAGTGCCCAAACACCCTCTGGGTGAAGAACCTTTCTCTAACATCCAACCTAAACCTCCCCTGACTCAGCTTCAGGCCATTCCCTCAGGATCTGTCACTGGGCACCACAGAGAAGATATCAGTGGGTGCCCCTCCTCTTCCCCCTATGAAGAAGCCATAGACTGCAATGAAGTCTCTCCTCAAGTTCCTTCAGTCTGAACAGACCATGCCAAGTCTGTTTTGTTCATGACAATAACTGGTCAATCAATCTTTCTATCTTTATCTTCACCCATGTTATTTTCTCCCCCTCCCACGCTTCAGGAAGGTGAACAAGAAAGTGTCTGGGTAGGTGTCCAGCACCTAGCCAAGGTCGACCCACGACTGAGTGTTTCACAAATTTCTTGCAAACATCTTCACAGGAAGCTAAAGCTTGTATCTTCCTAAGAGCATCAGTGAGATGAACAGAAGTATTTCTTTCACTTGCTATACAAAATACAGCGGAAAAGTTTTTTGTGGTCATTTACTCCCTAGATTTACTCAATTTTAAGCACTTAATTGAGGCATCTGAGTCAGAAGTTTAGTCACCTTAGCCAATGAAAAGGAACAGATGCCTTCAAAAGATGATTTAAATCTTTAATTGGACAACACTGTACTGTGAAGGTATTGGATTCTCACCACTGATTATAAATGAAACAACAGACAAGGGCATTCTTGAAGAGCCTTAAATTAAGCAGGATGAATCAGGGCATCTGTAGCTGAGGACTAACAGCCCTTGATCTTCCTTCTGCAAAGGCAGAAGCTAGTAACAGCACTGTAGAATCTGCTTTTCACATATTGGTCACAGTAACCATGCAGGTTATTCCAGTCTTCCATACAGAACTGAAATATTCCTATCTCCTTAGTACTTGAGACTATTTTAACACATGATACGTTTGGACTCAAGGTATAAAGCAGTTGCACATTTTAATGTTGCCTTTCTTTATTAAAGATGTGCTGTGCTTCCCCAGAAATATTTCTTGCAGAAGAAAGTATTACTGAAATGAACTTGACATCATTGAAAAAGGACAGAACTTTAGGAGATATTTAAGTGTAGCAGTGCAATTTTAAAATCCAAATTATCCAGTTTGGGCACTGAGAAAATATTATGTGATACCTAAAATCATCCCCCACAAATTTAGCTTTTGGATAAAATATTAATTTTTTTTGTTTGCATGTCAGTTCTAGCAATCATCGCACTACACTAATCCAAAAATGTTAGTTGATGGCAGACAGATGATTCTTTTTTTCATTAGAGTGATGTTAGTCAAACTAGGTTTAATTATTTATGAGTTAAATAACACCTTCTTTCAAAAATTTCTTTCTCTCGTACGTTGTTTGCTATTGAGATAATACTCTCCTCTTTCCTTCCACCAAAGATATACAACCAGGTACTGTTAAACAAAACTTTTCTTTCAGGTGATTTTAATGACTTGGTGATAAGCACCATGTCTCATCAAGCTTAGTTATCACTCACATTAAAGCCACTTCATAAATACTGTGATTGATATGGTTGATAAGATGAACCTGGGCAGCTGGGGGAAAAAAAGCCCATAGTTCTCCAGTGAATTTTTAATTACATCATTATAGTTTGGTTTGGGTTTTTCTTTTTTGGACTGTATTCATAACGATTTTTGTCTTTCTGTTCATCCTTGTTGAATTTCTCACACTATGTATTTACCTCTATTCCTGTACTTCCATGCACACTCTTAATTACTACTTCCTATAACATGTTGTGTAGTCCTGCATTTTGTTTAGCAGAAATGCTTACTTTGAAATATCTTTTTGATATTTCAGGGTGCAATTTTTCTGCTTAAATCTCCACCTGCAATCAAATTTTGTGGCAATGTCTTGTGTAGGGAATTTTGTTTGTTTTCAAATGATGAAAACTATATAAAAACAGTTTAGGGAGAGAAGTCTAGTCCTCTGTGGCAGCTTGGTTTCCAATGCATGGTCTCTGTGGTCTTGCTTCTGATTAATCTCTTTTTTTTCAGGTTTCTGTAACCAAAACATTGCAACAGGACATCTGCAGTGGATATGCACAAGCTGGACTTTGTTTTAACAGTGCAGAATCCTCCCCCCTACCTTTCCTCCAGGAAAAAAGAAATAAGGCTAGGTTATCTGCAGATAACTTTGTCAGTAGCTTTGACATAACAAAACAGTTACAGGCAAAAAGGGGAAACAACAAGAGGAAAAAAGATATTCATTACTGAACTCCAAATTAAGCCTTACCTGGAGCCATCTTTTTGCTTGTATATCAAGTGAAAAAAACTATGAACTCAAAGGAACCTGTAGTTACTGCTGAATATAAATTTCTCAGTGTGATACAGCATGCTAAGAGAGATACATGCAGCCATACCACAAGTGCTCAGGTACTGTGGTAATTTACCTCAATTGTGAGTAAATTGTGATTGTGAGATTTACTTACATTTTGGCAACTGGAAAATAAATGGTGTTCATGAGAAGCCTTATTTTAATATAATTAATGTGAGGGATGAGCTGGTAATTATCATTCCATTTTGGCTTACAATCTCACCAACCACTCATCTTGGACCACAGGTTCTTTAAAATACTTGCTGTTCTGCTACTTGAGTTTAGCTTTAATTGATATAAAGGAGCAAATAGAAGTATGCTTATGAAGAAAGACATAATTATCTGTTAGGAATGTGAAAATTAATATATTTGGTTTATAAAACTTCATTTCTGTTTTGAGCAGCATAATCTTTTTAATAACATTAAGGAATATAAAATCTGGAGGCTGGTTTCTTATTGTCCTTCATGGAATTAAGCTTTTTACCCAATGCTGTAAGACATTTATTTTGGCATTTTTACTGGCTTGAACTCCCCTGACTCTAATTCCATCACTGATTAGCTGATATCTTGCAAAAAGACTATGGATGTATATTAAAGACAGGAGCCACAGCTTGAAAAGAGCCACTTAATTCAGTTTTTGTCCCAGCTGTGTACTCTAATAAGGAAATTTGCAATATGTATAATATTAAAATAAGTCAAATCAGCCCTGTGAATCTGACAAACCAATGCATTTTGGAGAGCTGGTTATGCCTCCAAAATTAGGTGCTAATCAGTTTTTCAGCAAATTTGAAAATGGCTGTTGAATTCTGAGGCCATTCAACAAACTTATGATAACAGAAGTTGAACTCTTCTTTGTGTTTTTCTTTGAATATTTACTCTAAGACACCTATCCAATGATATAAGGTATAAACCTTAATATAAACCTTAAAAAGTATCAGGGAAGTGGTAAGAGGCATTTGGACGAAGGAAGGAAGATTTGACCATCCCTAGTTTTGCCAGTGCAGTGAGAGTGATCAGAGCCAGCTGACTGACCACGCACACAATATCACAGGGCATCTTAGTTATGGGTTATAGGTGCTTACACAACCCTTTATGAGGTGGTTTTGGAGTCCCCTCATCTGACTTGGAATTATTATTCCACTGAAATCCTGATCCTAAAGCTTACTAGCTGATAAAAATTCCAAACCATTAAAAGCTGCAACCATGCCATGCTGAGACATTTCTGTACAAATTTCCTTTTTTTACATGCATACAAGAAGATATTCATAATAATATAGTGAGATCAGGCACATTTTATAAATGTTGCAGGTTGCTTGAAACATGTCACTTTTCCCCAGCCATGATTTTCCTGAGGTAATTGTCTTGCACCAGGCAACAACAACATATTTTCATTTTGTAGCCCATCTCTCAGGAATGCAAATCAGTAATCACACAGACCCTTCCTCTTGGCTGGAAGCGTTTTCCTTCACCATGTAGTTGGTTATGCTGTCTAGCCTTAAAAATTGCTTTTTTGACACTCTTAAGAAGCAAAACTGAAACAAGAAAATTACAGCTGGAACAAGTTATACCAGCACTAAAGCTTTATTGTAATATAATGAAATTCTATCATCAGGCAAAGAAAAACACTGAACTGATATGAAAAGCAGTTTAAAACTCATGTATCATCACTGTCCTTCCTCAAGTGATTACAACATGAAAAGAGGTGCAAGAATAAATTTACATTGTTTTTTGTGTTCTTGGAACAGGAATTGTTTATATGAATGGCTTCTTGAGGAACGAATAATTGACTTGGGGGGCTTAAGAAGCAATTCCTCATGCAGCTGCTGTCACATTTTTAGATAAGATAAGGATTAAGAATATAAATTGCCTAATAAAGAGCAAAATCTTTTCTGTAGAAGTTTTTTGGCTCCCTCCTCTCTGAAGGGAAGCTAAAAATTCTAAGGTTCTATTAAAAAGATATTCTTAACCATCCTAAAACACGTTCCTGTACCAGGAGAAAAGGATTCTGCTTTCAATGTTGAAGTCTAACCATGTTTTACCCTTCCTGACAGATGAGACCTCAGGCCTACCAGTATCAGTAGGTTTCCTCTAAAAGCAGTGAGAAGCAGATGTTTGAGGAGTTCAAAATTCAGGCCTTCACCAATGTAACATATTTCTATCCTCTATGATGCATCAATATGAGGACATCTGAATCAAAGAACACTGCAGGATTGTTGTGTTTAAAAGCATCAATAACTTTAAATTTAATTTATTTTTTTTTAATATCATTTTTTCCACTATGGGTATCATATTTATGTTTCTTTTCTATTTGATAGCTGAAGCAGCTATCTGAAGTCTATAGACAGCTGCTTCTGAAGTTAAAGCTGCCAAAAGGAAAGTCCATTCAGATCTGAGATTTATTTTAGTTTTTTGCTTCCTTTAAAAACCCCCAAAACATAAGGACCTATTAGCACTGCTCCTTAATTTTAAAGTATTAAAAAAGAGAAATTATTCTTTTTCATGTTAATTCAATAAAAAATAATATTTGCTAGAGGAGTGACAATGGGAAAACTTAATTATCCTCTTGAGAGCTAGGTATGTTCTGCAAGGTGTTTGCTGTGAATATTCAGGAGTAATTTTAAAGAAATTGAACTCAGTATCAGTCAGTCTCCTATTGCTTCTACAGTAGTAATTTATTAGAGATATGTAAGCAAATGTTTCTGTTTTGTAAAACAACCAGTGCCTAAAAAGAAATCATGAAGTTATGGAATTAAAATTCCAAATTCATAGTTATAAGAATTCACAATGGGGAACATCATGGAATAATTTCTATCTTCTGAAGTGCGGGATGATTTCTTGAAATTGGTTATTGTAATAATTTAATTACTTCAAGTCCTTTGCAGGAATAAAGGAAGAAACCTTTTAATATTGATGTCTCACATCTGTTCATTTTAAGGTTACACTGAACTTTTTTCTTGGTGTTGGCATTTTCCATTATTTGTTCTTGTAAGTGTATGAAATCAGGCTTCTTGTTCAACAGAGATTGCTACCAACTATGTTGTTATCATGCTGTCTCTCCTAAAATGAAATTATGGCATTTCATTAGAAGTATTGAAAATGTAAGCGATGTACATAATTTTACACTTGGTTTGGCACATGAGCTACAGCAAATGCAAAATGGTAGTAAGTTCTGTCAGTTAAGGGTCACAGAAGAAATAAATGTGTTCAGAAAGCTTTAACATCCAAATGTGAAGCACAGAGAGACAGAAGGGAGGTTCCAGAATGTTCTTTTGCAAAGGATAGTTTGCCAGACCAACACAGTCTTCCCACAGAAGACTTTCTTGTTGCCTCCCATCTATGCAGTTTAAGAAAAATTCTGCAGGAAAACATTGTGAAAACCATCTAAAAAGTGGCTATTGAGTGTATACTGACCCCTCACACAGAATCAATTTTAGGGTCCATCAGAACTGCTTCTCAGGTACAATTGATGTGTTCTTGAATCCCTGGGGGGTTTTTTCTAGCTGTCCAAACAATGACAAGAGTAATATTTTAAAAACAACAACAAAAAAAAGTAACAAAAACTGCTGAAATAGAATAAATACCACTGATACCCCACTGTTGGAAAGTGGATACATTTGATCCATTTTTACAAGAGTCCTGCTCTTTTATTTCTTCCCTATCTCTAAAATTCTTTTACCTTTTGTTCAAGTAAATCCAACGAAGGAAAAAGATCACACTGGTATACATAAATGAAAAACTTTGCACAAACCAAGTAATGTTTTAAAAAATATGTTAAAATTGTCAAAATTTGTCCTGGCACAGAATAAATATTGTTCTTCTGGAAAAGGTATAGCATAAACCATGGTATTTAATAAAATATTGGTGTTGTATCTTTTTACATGTCCAAGACTAACATATCCAGTGTAACCTAATGGATTGTGGGTACCTGTGTCTCTCATGAAAAGGTGAATCAGCATTCAAGGGAAATACAGCATTTGCCTTCCAGTCAGTTGGATAACTTTGAGGATTAGACAGTCATGAATCTAGAAGCTTGAAAACAACCAATAGCCATAAGGCTATTTCAGAGCACAGAATAAAAATACTGAGAATCTCAGTGAGAAAGTAGTCTAAAGCTAAAGAGTTCCAGATTTCCTTCAATTGTTGAAAACATCAAAATGATGATTTTTTGATTTATTGGGGCATGGGGCTTTTATCATTTTTGGAGATATAAGCAAACACAGCACAGACCATTGCTGGATTTGTTTATTCTCATTGGATGGGACATAGAAAGATATTTAAGAGCCTAAAGTGCATCCCTAGTTGAAGAACAGTACTCCTGTTGATGTTTTTAGGTCTAATGTCTTTTTTTTTTCAATTGTTGTAAAGGAAGGACATTAGAGAATGATGTCTCTAGTGACCTCAGGCATTGGGCCCAGCCAGCATTGGCTTGGGAAAGGCAGGCCAGCTTGAGCAACCTGATCTCTTTTTATGACCACGTGGCCTACTGGATGAGGGAAAGGCTGTGGTTGTTTTCTACCCCGACTTTAGTAAAGGTTGGGCTCCATTTCCCACAACATTCTCCTGGAGAAAGTGGCTGCTCATAGCTTGGGCAGGTGCACTTCTCCTGGGGTTAAGAGCTGTCTGGATGGCGGAGCCTGGAGAGTGTTGGTGAGTGCTGCTGCATTTGCTTGGTGTCTGGACACTAGTGGGCTTCCCCAGGGATCAGTGGTGGCCTCAGTCCTGTTTAATATCTTGTCTGATCACCTGAGCAGGAGCATTGAGTGCACTCCCTGTTAAGTTCACAGACAGCACCAAACTGTGGCAGTGTTGATCTGCTGATGGGCAGGCAGGCTCTGCAGAGAGATCTGAAAAGGCTGGATCCATGGGCCAAGGCCAATTGTATGAGGTTCAACAAAGTGAAGTGAGGGGTTCTTCCCTTGGGTCACAGCAGCCCCATGCAGTGCTACAGTCTGGGGACAGAGTGGCTGGAAAGTTTCCCAGCAGAACTGGGGATGCTGGCTAACAGCGGCTGAACATGAGCCAGCTGTGCCCAGGTGATTAAGAAGTTGAATGATATTCTAGTCTATATTAGCAATACTGTGGCCAGCAGGACCAGGTCAATGATTGTCCTCCTGTACTCAGCCCTGGTGAGGCCACACCTAAAATCCTGTGTTCAGTTCTGGGCCCCTCACTACAAGAAGGGCATTGAGAGGCTGGAGCAAAACCAGAGAAGGGCAATGGAGCTGGAGAAGCATCTGGAGTACAAGTCTTATGAGCTTTGGAGGAAGCTGAGCTGGGATTGGTTAGCCTGAAGAAAAGGAGGCTCTACCTTATTGCTCTCTACAACTGAAAGAAGGTTGCAACAAGGTGGATGTGGGTCTCTTTTCCCAGGCAGTCAGCAACAGGACAAGAGGAAATGACCTCAGTCTGCGCTAGAGGAAGTTCAGGTTGTACATCACAAAGAATTTCTTCATCAAAGGGTGACTAAACTTTGGAATGGGCTGTCCAGGGAGGTGGTGGAGTCACACGTAGAAGACATGTATGTGGCCCTTGGGGACATATTCGGGAACTTGGAAGTTTTAGCGGTAGGACTCAATGATCTTAAGAGTCTTTTCCAAATAATGTGATTCAATGTTTCTATGATTCTATGAAAATTTGTCATTTTAGGAAGAACAGAATTGTGCCATGATGCTTTAGCAGCACTACTCTAGCTTGAGCTTCCTTGCAAGATCTGGGTTATAAATTTCCATAGTCATTTTGCCAAAGATTTCTCATTTGGAAAGGAGTTTCATCCATTTTCCTGTAACCTTTCCTCAATTTTTACCTTACATTCTTTATCTGTTAATGAGTTTATTCTTTACCTGCCCTTATACAATATCTATTGGTTTCAAGAAAGACTGAAGACCATCTTAACTGCATTTAAGGTCTATATACCAAAATTGATTTGAATGCTTTCTATGCTTTGAGGGTAGATAAAATTCTAGTTCATGCTTTGGCAACACATACTTCAATCAAAGAAATTGATACAAAATTCATAAGGTGGAATGGCTGAAAAGTCTAGCAATTACCCCAAGATGAGAAGTCTGTTAACCGAGAGTCTTTAGTGTACCTCTTCATAGGAAATAAGAACTCAGGTGCAGAATCATATTTCAAAAAAAAAATCTCAAGGTCAGCTCATGACCCTTATTACAGTTAAAATGCCTTTTTAAGAGAAAGACAAAGAGAAAAGCAGTCAAATGAAAAATTACACCTTTTCTATTTCAATTTCAAATTAAGAAAAAAATCTTCATTTCTATTTCAATGTAAATTACATTCACATCTCTTTCTGCAGAATGGAGTTCAGGAGCAAGCAAATGATAAGAAAGGAGAAACTTCATTTATGCAGTCTAGCATAGATGGTTGTTCAAGTCAGATGGAGCAGGTTTGCATTTGTAGATACACTAATAAAATGCTTTGAAATGAAGTGCAGCAGCAGTATAATATTTCAAAATGGCTTTTACAGAAGGTTCAAATATCATGTGTACTTTGTCAGAACTGCCTTGTTTCGTAGTCCCTCTTATTATTGGGTTACTAGTTTAGAAATTGTCAAAGAAATGAAATCTGTAAGAGCTGTCAAATTTTTAAAAAATGCCTTGAGCTGAATTCTTTGTTTATCTGAAATACCATGGCATAAAAAAATAAGAACTTCCACAGAACTGCCAGCTTTTAAACAAAATTAAGGTGTCAGCAGAATGAAATCTGTTATCAATAAAATTTCCATACTAAAAACACAGGATGTGTTTTCAAAGTGTCACTTTAGATATTCATAAATAAAAGGTAGTTTTCCTTTCTGAAAATGTTTCTTGTTGTGGCTCATTTCATTGTTATAAACTCATGGATGTGCAGTCATTTCATTGCAGTTCTTGTCAGAAAGTTCAGCATCTTGCTGTTACTCTGGGTTTTCTTGGCATCAGTGACAATTTCCATAGCCCCCTGCAAGTTCAGTTGTCAGCAGCTCACTTGGCATTTTCAGCCCTAAACAAAAGGGTTTTGTCTGTGTAGACAGCAGAGAATTGCAGTCATGCAAAAAATACCAGCTTCATTTACTCAGAGTCTTCATTTACCAATAAGACTAAAATCTCAAGCAGAGGAAAATTCTTCGAGTCTGGCAGTGACATAATTAAGATTGTTAGAGCAATATAAATTTGTTTCATTATACACATACAATAAGAAGCTGTCTTTAATTGCATGGTAGGCTCAGCCTTCACCTCATTCTGAGGGTTCATCCACTGGGCTCCAACTCCAGCTTAGTTAGCCAACCTTGCTCCTTGTTCTCCAAGTTGAGGTTTCAATGTCGAATACTCTAATAAATGTTGCTTTTGCATTCGATTTCAGGGACTTCTACGTTGCCCTCCAAGACAACAGGGCAAATACAAATTGAAAGGGGTACCTGATATGGCCACTGCCAGATATGTGATCTGAAAAAAAAAGGCCCTGGTCTTCAGCAGGCAAGCAATGGGGCTTTCTTAATCCAGAATTCATCTTTAATTAGCTTCCCCAACTGATAAAGACTTCCTCAACAGGTATAACTAAATTATTCCTTTTGAATAGCGTTGTGAGATATAAGGAGATATCTGTCAGGAGACATCTTTGTGTTTATGGCTCTAATCTTGGCAAGAGTTTCATTGATGGCAATACAGACTTATGAGAAACATTAGAAAAGTTTTAGGGGCAATCTTATTAACACCATTATTGATCAGTTTTGGCTACAATCTGTTTCATCACTCCAACAACTACTCAGCAGTCATTCTGAGTTTTGCTTTACCTCTCAACTCTAGACACTCAAATATATTCCATGTTTTTTTTCTGGTGAATATTTATGTACTTGAGTGTGATTTGCATTGCCTGTTCATTCAGAGTTTTTTGTAGTATTATCTTGTGAACTGAACACTAAAATAATTTTCATACTTAAGACAGGCTATCTGTGATGGAACACTGCTTTGAAGAGCCAGATTTGGACTGGGTTTTTTGCATGTGTGATTTTCTACTGACTCCAAAATCATTCTTACTGGTATCAATATGCTATTTATGAGGTGAACTATATTTGACCAGCAGCTTGAGAAATGACTCTGTCTTTAAAAACCTTCATTTCTGCAGTACTAACCTATCACTTTTTCCTAGATATCTAGCAACAGATGACCTGAACAAGGAATACTCTACTGTTCCCACACAGGAATCCAACCCTAAACTCTAGCACTTTGCATCCTGAGGCAAAATATTCCAGGAAGACGGAGTTGAATAGGTGATTAAATCTAGGCTCATGCTGGGAGTTGCATAAACAGAGCATCATAAACATGAAACAGCCTGTGAGAGAGTGGACTGAAATTGTGCCTGGGCAGACCTAATGTAATTATGAATTCAAGCAGTCTGATAAGTTACTGTAAGCACATAATACCTTATAATTAGGCATTTTTCCTTGAAATATTTGCTTTAATGTTTGTGCATTGAAATGTATGAATCATTAAAATAAAAAAAGGGAGGATGTTTATGGGATTGTATCCATCTAGCAGTCTATAGTCAACCTCATAATCCTTAAGACTTGCAATTACCTCTCCATCCACTTATGCACACACAAAGTAAGAAAAAAATACCTTATTTTTTAAAAATTTAGTAAATTTTTTAAGATCATCACATTAGATTGTTTTTTTGTCAAATTGTTCTATCAACAATGGGCAGTATTCCCAAGTTTAGGACTTACATTCTCTATTCTAAAAATAATTTCTGGAAATGTTTTGACCTGCAGTAAATCATTTTGATTAGAGAAGGAGATATTTTAAGGATTTCACTAACCATGTAAATTAAATGTGCGTCAGCTGCAGAGTGGACAGGAAGTTTTTGACATTTGCAGGTCTGGAATTATTTTTTTTTATTGAATAATGCATGTTATAAAATCATGATGTTTTTAATATGCTTCTTCTAAAGGTTACATTCTTTTTCTCTTATTTCTGAGCAAATGTTTTTGTTGTATGTGTACACTCTGGAAAGTTTTGGAAGTTTACTGTGTGCAAGGTGCTCTTGAGAGAAGATAACTCATTTCAGACTTATTTAAAATGTATCGAATAAGACGATTGCTTACCAACTGGAAATATTACAGTTTTACTTCGACAGCAGAGTATTCCTGTTAGGCCTCTCTGCCTGTCAACGCTATACATTCTGATGACTGCTTTCATTTTATCTTTACAAGCATAACCATCTCTATCAAATACTGTGGCAAAAGCATTTAAAGAAAAGTGTTGGGGGGGAAAAAGTCTATCTTAAAACTAGCATTTGCTGCCACTCAAAAAAAGCCCAAAACCAAAAAGGAAACAAAAAAACCCCCGCTAAACCTACTTTCCTTAACTTGATATTAGACAGTTATTTATTGGTATAAAAACAATTGTGACTTTTACACCTTGAAATTTCTTCACTCTGAGCCCTCCAAAAATATCCAGTATGTGAACTACAGTTTAATACTAGCTACAACCTTTCTTCTTTTTGCCAATGGTTGTTACTAACTAAAGTAGGAAAGGAGAATTGAAAGGAGGATTGTGCACTCTTTCAAATATGAAATTTTCTGAATCTTCATCGGTCTGTAAGTATTGAACATGTGCCATTTCGGTGTTTTTGATGAAGAGGAATTGTTTGAGAATAAAACCCAAAAATGTAATAAAAAAACTCAGTTGAGGAAAAGTGACCATTTATACAGAGGAATAAAGCCTTAAATCTATAATTTTGTGGTAAACGTTTTATTATAGAGAAGTGGTAATGTCACTTGTAATAACATACACTTCAACTTTCTTTCTTTCTTTCACAGTCTTGTTTCATTTTCCTCCACTATTGCTCATTCATGCACCTCATTCCATCAAATGAAGGGCTGATTAATGGAGGAGACAAATATTATTTTCCATTTGCTTTTTCTAGTCATGCCACTATGGTTTTTGTCTATCCTGTCAATACAATTTTAATCCTGAAAAAAATCAGTTATATTCCAAATGAGAAAATTAATTACGTGTGCAATAAATAAATTTTTCTCTCATTTCCCTGGCCGTTCAGAGGCTGAATGGTTCTGTGAAGCCACAAAAGGCTGCACTTCATTTGTTTAAAATAAGATAGCCATGTCCCACTGTGGCAATGATGAGGCCCTATGCTAGGACCTCAGTTACGAAAAAGACTTCATATTTATAAATCTTCAGAAGGTTTTAGATTTCTTCTTTTCATTTCATGCAATGCAAGAGTAAGCAAAAGCAAAATGCAACAAGCAAAGAGCAAAACCTTTTCTCTTTCTTGATCTATCTCACGAGAGAGTGTCTGTGTGTTGGTCTTAGTGAACAGAACAGTGTAGAACAGTGCGTGAAAACAAAAACAATGATGAAGTATTTCATTGGCCAAGGAAATACACTTTTCAAAACATCTTTTAATGTTTACATTTTTGCTACTTGGGAATCTTGCTCAGAGCTTTGACTGACTTTGGTGTTGTAAGAATCTCTTTCAGGCAGAAAATACTTGAAAAACCTTTTCATGGTTTCCACATCCCACTGTGGTGGGTTGCCTCTGGCTTGATGCCAGGTTCCCACAAAGCGGCTCTATCAGCCCTTTCTTATCTAGGCAGAGGAGAGAAAGTAAGGCAGAAAAATACTTGTAGGCTGAGTTAAGGCAGTTTACTAACACAAAAGTGAAGGTCTGTGTGTGCACAAGCAAAGAGAAAAAGCCAATAATTTTATTTTCCGCTTCCCATCCGCAAGCGATGTCCAGCCACTTCCCAGGAAGCAGGGCTTCAGAACACGTAGTGGTTGCTCTGGAAGGCAAACACTGTAACTAANTGGAAGGCAAGCACTGTAACTAAAAAATACCCACCTCTTCTTCCTCCATTCTTTAGCTTTTATATCTGAGCAGATGTCACATGGTATGGAGTATCCCTTTGGCCAATTTGGTCCAGCTGGCCTAGTGGTGTCCCCTCCCAAGATCTTGCCCACCCCCAGCCCACTGATGGAGGGACAGAATGTTGGAGACATTGCTGATGCTGTGCCAGCCCTGCTCAGCAGTACCCAAAACACCATCAAAAGGTGTTATCAACACCTTTATAGCTACCAATGCCAAGCACAGCACTGTGAGGGCTGCTGTGGGAAAATGAACTTCATCTCAGCCAGACCCAGTACACCCTCTTACAAGAGTATGTGGAGTGACCAGTGAAGAGGACGCTAAAGAGCTCTTCAGAAAGTGTATTGAGCTGTTTTCTTTATGCTTCTGACTGAATTAAATTGAGGCCTAAACTCTGTCCTAAGCACACTATACTGCAGTGGAATGGACCTTCTGTGGAAGTTTCTTTAGCTGTCTTTTAGTCATAACCTGTGAACTCTTAAAGAATGCAGTTACATACCTCAAAACACTGTTCCCATAAGATAAGTCACCACAACAATACTTGAGAGAAGCACAGATGCCACAGCAGGAAGGAGCTAATTCTTGACCTAATGGAGGTAAAGGTTTGATTAGCATCTGGACAAAAA
>VZRF01001114.1:0-20566 GCA_013396875.1 Vireo altiloquus | reverse complement strand
TCTGTTTCTAGGCAGCCATTTGAAGCATCATGCTCACCTTGCCCAGGATTTCATTTCGTGCTGCTAATTGGTGAAACTGGCTTGGGACCAGCTGGGGAATCACTCAATGGAAGAAGTGGGTCAGATACCTTTGATTAAGTCTTGAAGCAGGGAGGAATTTCTCCCAGGTTATCTGGCTGCTCCCTGCGGTCCTGCTCGTGCTTGGCAGTTGATAGGAAGGAAATGATTTCCCTGGGTCTGTAACTGCAGAGTAAAACAGGCAGAGAGTCTGGAATGTCTGCAGGGATCCCAGAATGGGTTGGGTCAGAAGGGACTTTAGAGATCATCTCATTTCACCCCTGCCATGGGCAGGGACACCTCCCACTGTGCCAGGCTGCTCCAAGCCCTAATGTCCGACCTGGCCTTGGGCACTGCCAGGGATCCAGGGAAGTCCACAACCACTGTGGGAAAACTGTTCCAGTGCCTCACCACCCTCACAGGGAACAATTTCTTCCTGAGACCCCATCTAACCCTACTCCCTTTCAGTATGAAGCCCTTCCCCCTTGTCCTGTGACTCCATCCCATGGAAATAATCTCTCTCCATATTTCTTGTTGGCTCCCTTCACAGGTACTGAAGTGAGTTAATAATCAATAAAGAGCACAAGAAATAAAATTCCAACACTTTTCCGCTAAATTATCTCCTGCTCTGAGTTGCATAAGTGGTTTTAGTTTCTCTGATCCTGTGCCCTGGGGCAGGGACTGCATTTTCCATTCCTGTGGAGTGCTCAGAACATCACAGTTCTTATCAGACAGCTTTACAAACAAGTGATGTGGCTGCTTGGGATTCTGTCAAAACTGTGAGAGCGTGAACAGCTCAGGATGGGGAGTTCACTTCAGACACTTCACTTAAAAATAGATGTGTGTTCTTCGGGGATGTCTTTCCCAAGATTTCTGGTCCAGCTGTGAGGGGATTGCTGAGCCTGGCCTGGCACGGAGTTAAGTCAGGCAGGAGATCCCAGGAGGGACCTGAGGGACCTGGGAGAGGATCGGGGAAGGGAGGGATGAACCTTCCCAGGAGGATCCACAAAACCCTGCAGGCTGAGCTGCCTCCTGAAAGGGAAAGGCAGTCCAGACTAAGTGCTGGAGTAATTATCAGCTTCTTAATTGATGGTGGGGTACGACTGAGCCTGAAATGTCCTCGAGAATGCTGATTATTCCCTTAAAATGCCCTGCTGTGAACTGTAGTGCTTGGAGAGCCCCTGAGGATGATCAGAACATCTTGAAGCATCTGGTTTTCCCAAGACAAGCCTTTCTCCCTCTCTGTCAGATTCTTCCCTGATCAGGCAGGTTTTGTGCCTGGTGTGGCCTTCCAGGCTGTTTTTTGCCACAAGCCAGTCTAACCCAGCTCGTGTAAATCCAGCAGGGAATGTTTGCAGGAGTCATGGCCACAACAGGGAATGCACTGCAGGTGCATCCCGAGGCTTCAGAGCAATGATCCACCCACACCAGCTGAGCCTGTTGCATGAGGAGGACTTTAAAGTCTGTCCTGGAATACTGGAGGCAAAAAAAATGCCTATAATGGCTAATTAGAGAAAAAATATATCAATGTTTTCCTGGCTAACTCCTGATAACCAGAACTGTGATCTCACATGACCTTCATTTCTCCAGAAAGGAAGTTGTTCTACCCAGGAGGATTAATTTCAGATGGAAGTTATGGAATTAAATGAACAATTACAAATAAAGAGAGAGTAAATAAAGGTATGGGTAAAAAGGAGCAAAGTTAAATAAATAGCCTTAATAAGTTGATGTGTTCCTTCACATAAATCATGGAATCATGGAATGCTTTGAGTTGGAAAGGACCCTAAAGATCATCCAGTTCCACCTCAGGGACACCTTCCACTGGACCAGGTGGTTCCAAGCCCCATCCAACCCGGCCTCTTCTGTCTCACATCCTCCCATCCACTTCTACAAACTGATGATTATTATTTTATTTTTCTAGGGGCAGTTTTCAAAGATCATTCAGAGAATTGTGAAACAGCTCTGGTTTGAAGAGACCTTAAATGATTATCTGCTCTTCCCCATTTTGTGGGGAAGGGAACCCACTGAGGTTATTTACCACCCTGTCCAATCACCTCTGGAAAATCTCCAGCAATGGGAACTCTATGGTGTCCTTGGGGATGTTGTTCCAGACTGGTTATTCTTACTGTAAAAAATTTCTTTTTCGGTCAAAACAACATTGAGATTTCTCAATTCTTCTCCTGTTTTCAACAACCAATGCAAAGAGGTGCTCAAGATCTACTGCAGCAGGAACATGGATATTTGTTTGTTGGCTGGGAGAGTTATTAGTTCTAAACCTCATTTTTAGACTGCTTTATTAGGAATGTAGGCATTAAGTCAGGTAACACAGTTTAAAACAACAAAATCATGAGGAAAATCATCAAGCATCTCACAGGCAGGTGGATTTATGCTATGATCTGTTCCCGAGGGATTGTTAGGGTTTCACATGAAAGCTGGAATACCAAAATCCAGCCTACACTTGGCTATTTTAGCCTAGAGAAAAATACAAATGAATTTTGAAAGCAAGACATCAAGGTACCCAGAGCCATTCCAGCTGTCATGTGAAATGTTGTGGATTTCAGTTCATGAATGCTGTTGTTTGATGTACTTCAATTGGCTTTATTTTTTTTTTTTAATGCAATGGATTATTAGAAACATTCCCCTTTTTTTTTTTTTTTTCCTGGTGGTTCCTACTGCCTGTGTGTGATATGGCTCAAACATCCCTGATCCAAAATATTGCCAGTATTGGAGATGGCACAGGGTTGGAGTCAAAGCTTTTTGTCTTGCAGGGGAAGTTTTGGCCTCCCAGAGGTAAATGAGCTGTAGCTCTGCTGAGGAATACCTGATCCAAGGCAACTATTCAAATGAGAATGTGCTCAGTTTTTTTATAATTTTTTTTATACATATTTTTATTTTCTATCTCTTAATTCATCCCCAGATTATAGCTCTGACCTTGCAATATAAAATATAATGGATTTTGACATATTGTTGCACTGACTTCAGCATCAGTGACGAGAAATCTTCTCCTGAGCTCCAACATCAAATTCCCTATGGGAAGAGAGGCTTTTGATAGACCTGTAGTTCTTTTTTTTTAAAGGCCTTGCTACAGCTCCTGAAGAGCCTTTGATTTAAGCAGCACCTTTTATCTGCTGTGGTGCTTCTGCTGAAGAGAATGTTTATTTTTCAGGTTTTGTCTAGGGTCTATTTTCAGGCAGTTTTTTTTAAAAGGACATTGGGTTTTTGCTCGCTACCGATGTCAACAGGATACTCTTTTTCCTTTGGAAAGCCTGGAATCCTCGTGATGGGACAATAGAGGATTTTCCTGGCCCTTTCAGCTCCAGTATTGTCTGTGGTGTGATAAGGAGCTCTCAGCAAGAGAACCAAGGAGAAGACATGAAGAGCAGAGGTTGAGACATTAAATTCAGAGTGGTGGTGATGCCTTAGGTTTGAACTTTTCTCTGTTCCCAGCCCTGCAGTGCCCAGTGGAACTCTGCAGCTCCCTGGAGCTCGTTCAGTGCTGTTCTCTCATGCTCACACTGACATAACAAAGCCTCTCCAGCTCGCTCTCCAAGGACACCCAGACCCTCCTGGGCCCAACAACTGCAAACCTTCATCTTGGGGACAGGGGGGCAAGCTTGGGCAAATTCCATCCTTGCCTGGCTTCTGCTTGGGCAATTGATGCTGCTATCAAAGTGGGAAGAACTCGGGAGCTGGCATTGTCCATTTTGGGATGCACTGAGGCAGGAGCCTCTGGAGCCCAGAGTGCGACCTCTGAAGGCCTTTCCAATCAATCCCTCCTTTATTCCTTTATTCCTTTATTCCTGTCTGCTCTCTGTTTCTAGGCAGCCATTTAAGGCATCAGTGGTGGGAGATGTGGCCACCTCCAGTGTGGAAAACACTGGAAGAGGAAAGAGGTGATGGTTCAGTTTGTGTGTTCCAGCTGGGGGCAAAATCCATCCTAAACCAACTGGAATTTCTGCACTTGTCCTTAGAAAAGAGTGTGGGCACATCATGGAGCTCTGTGGGCTCCCTTGGTGAGGGAGCTGGCGAGGGAACACAGCCAGATGGAAAACCATGGGAGAGGTTTGTTTTCCCTCAGGAAGCTCAGCTGGTAGAGCAGTGGGGCCATCCTGCCCAGCCCTGCTGTGAAATGAGTAATGGCACCCTGGGAGCAGAACGAGGCAGGACAGGAAGGAAGGAAGGCACCTTTTTGGCTCTTGTGCACCTTTTTTGGCTCTGTGAAGGAGCATGGGGGGGTTTCAGGCTGAGCAAAGTGTATGTGCACTGAAATTCCTACAAATTCTCCAGGAAGAGATGGAGTTCCTTGGTGAATCCCACCTTTACAGCCATCAGCTCCTAGGACAGCTGGCTCTGCCCCTGCCACGCTGCTTGTGTGGGGCTTGTTTGCCCTGCTGGGAAATACTGAGAGCCCTAAAGGATGGCATGGATCTTCCAGGGCAGTTTAGAAGTGAAGCTGCAGAGATGTGGAGCTGGAAGAATCGACTGTTCCTGAACACATTTGAGAGGAGCTGGACTCACAGGACGAGGAGGGATATCAAAAAATTGTGGAATGGTTGGGGCTGGATGGGACCTTACAGATCATCCCATGACACCTCCCACTGTGCCAGGCTGCTCCAAGCCCCAATGTCCAACCTGGCCTTGGGCACTGCCAGGGATCCAGGGGCAGCCACAGCTGCTCTGGGCACCCTGTGCCAGGGCCTGCCCTCCCTCCCAGGGAACAATTCCCACTTCCCAAGATCCCATCCAGCCCTGCCCTCTGCCACTGGGAAGCCATTCCCTGCCTCCTGGCCCTGCAGCCCTTGCAAATTGTCTCTCTCCATGGTTCCTGGGGGCTCCTTCAGGCCCTGCAAGGCCACCCTGAGCTCAGCCCAGAGCTTCTTCTCTCCAGGCTCAACAATCCCAGCTCTGGCAGCCTTTCCTCCCAGCAGAGCTGCTCCATCCCTCTGCTCATCCTGCTGCCTCCTCTGGACTCTCTCCAGCAGCTCCACATCCTCCCTGTGCTGGGCCCCAGGGCTGGGGCAGCTCTGCTCTCACCTGAACACAGGGGCACAATCCCAGTCCCAGTCCCAATCCCAATCCCAATCCCAATCCCAATCCCAATCCCAATCTCAATCCCAATCCCAATCCCTTCCTGCTGCCCCTACTGGGGATCAACCCAGGGCATGGGAGCATCTGGGGCAGGTTCACCTCTCACCCACCAGCACCCAAAGTCCTTCTCCATCTCCATATGGGAGGGATAAGATGGGATGTGCTGGCAAACTTGTCAGGGGAGGCTTGCTGCTGGCTCCTCTGCTGCTTCCTCTGCTGCTGCCTTTATCCCCTGCATCTGCATTTGCATAAGCACCAAGTCGCAACAGAAGTTGAAAATCTCCCAGACAGCAGAGATTTGAAGCACTGCCTGTACAACTCTGCTGAAATATGCATGGAAGGAATTTAAGTTAATACATGATGAATTTTGGTAATGCCACGTCTCTGGCAACCTCAGATACAGATCATGAACATGAATATTTAGAAAATATTCACATAGTGGGGGGTCAGGCTCTGCTGGCAGGGAACAGGGACAGGAGGAGAGGGAACAGCCTCAGGCTGGGCCAGGGGAGGCTCAGCTTGGACACCAGGAGCAATTTGTGCATGGAAAGGGAGCTCAGGCCTTGGCAAGAGCTGCCCAGGGAGGTTTGGAGTGCCCATCCCTGGAGGGGTGCCAGGAAGGCCTGGAGGTGGCACTCAGTGCTCTGGGCTGGGCACAAGGTGGGCATCAGGCACAGCTTGGCCTGGCTGGGCTGGGAGGGCTTTGCCAGCCTAAATCCTGGGATTCTGTGAGAATTTGTTGTGTGTGTCTGAAGCTGCCTGTGCACACACCTCTGTCACACTAATGAGATTCTGTTTTTTTGTTATGACTGCAGGATTTTGGTTTTGTAATCATGAAGATTCTGTCTCGATGCACATCAGAGATAAAAATATTTGTATCAATTTTTCCTTTTATTCCTTCTGTTCCTGCTTAGTGACTCTCTGTTCCTAATGCATTTAGAGAATGGAAATGAATGATTTCATGATCTATTTATAGGAAAAACCTTTAAAATAATATTTAAGGGGCATTTTTTTCACAGAAGATTTTATTTCTATTATAAAGTTGGAATAAATAATCGCGTGCTGTAGAGAGCAACAATTCCTTCCTGTCATGTTTTCACAGTCTTCATAATATTCACTTCTTTGAAAAATTTGAGTGATAACTTTCCTGTAGTGCTTTCCATCAAGACTAGTTAGAACATATATTAAAATGACAGTTCATTAGGGTGTTGCCAATGCAACTGCAAAGCTTTCTATCATTTTCTGAGCTGTTATTGCTTATATAATAAAGCTACCAGCAAATAATAATCTTCGTGTCACACGTTGCTGCTCTTGGGATGGATTTATTGAGGTGAATATAAAATAATGTGAAGTAATGATTACAGGGAGAAAAAACAAGGAGTTACCCCATCAGTCTTCTATGATACTAAAGATGAAATGACTGCTGCATTAAAATAATACTGTGACAACTTTGTCACTATATTCTCAAGATGGTGCTAAAGGACTGTGATCCTTTTAAATTTGGGGGATAAACTGCAAAAAAAAAGCATATTTTACTTTGTATGAAGTGGTGTAATAGAAAAAAAAAGGATTAATTTTTGTTTTAAAACATGTGTGTGTGCTTGGAGTGACACCAATCAGCTTTGTTAAACAGACTTTCCTCACACTGAAATATAGCAGAGTCCGTCAGGTGACCAAATTTCACAATCAATTTAAGATGAATATATCTTCATATACAAAAAAATTCTGCTCCACTAATTCAAACCCCAGATAAAACCGCGTGAATAGCCTGGATTTGCAGGTGGAACTGCAGCAGAGGTTGCAATGTGTGAATAATTGCTGGATTTTACCATGAACGCTGTGATAACAAACAGCGTTGAGACCTCGTGGCTCTGAAAGTTGTGGTGCAGCACCCTCGGGAAAGCCCATGGAGAGGGCACAGCCTCTGCTTTGGCTTGGATTTGGGGAAACTGATGGTTGTTCCTCTCTGTGAAATAATAAACTGGCCTGCTGCTGCTGGGTTTTTTGGGAAGTGGCTCTGGAATGCTGGATAAATCACATCCCATCTCCTGTGCTGTGCCCAGGGCTGGGAGTGATGGCCTCGCCTCGCTGGGAGGACAGGGCTGTGGTCTCGACTTGGCAGTGGGTTCTTGAGAAATTTCAGAGAAAAGCTGAAGAAAACAATTTCCTTTCTAACCTGCCTTCAATTCTAAATAGTTAACTCAGTTTCTAAAGGGAGCTCTCTGTAGTTCCCGGGAGAAAAGGATGTAAATGTGAGAAATGTTTATGGTAAGGTGTTTGCCTTGACCAATGGAAGATGTCTCTATTCTTGTTGTGCATTCCACTCTGGTGCTGCACACAGAGAGAGAGGTGATCGCAGCTCCTGAACCTGCTGGAGGAAGCTGCTTGATCTCTCTCTCTCAATCATCTTTTTATTAATATCTATCTATATATCTATCTATAAATAAAGCCTTCTGATCAATCCATGCACTCTGAGTCTTTTGTGGAAGGACCAGGCCCTAGCTAGGGCCAACAACAACATTGCCTTTCTACACAGGACGATGCATTTCCTGCCTTGTAGGCAGGGAGAGATGAAAAATTCAAGTGCTTCCCTGCTCTACCTGTGAAAATGCATTCCCGGGGATTCTCCTGGATGACTTTTCAAAGGCAAACACATCTCCAGCTCGCCTGCCTTTGATCTTCCATCTCCAACAGGCGTTTTTAACAACAGCCTCTTGCCACATTGATTTATCTGAGTTGATGAAGACTGTTTTCTTTATTCTTATAGGACTAGTGGGCAAAAGCAGCCCAGAAATTTTGCCAGATATGAAAGAAGGGCAGCTGATTTTCTCTGATCTGCCACCACAGAAGGTGCTGAGGGCTCCCACAGCCCTCCCCATCCCTGCAGCAGGTGCAGGTGTCTGCCTGAGGGAGATTAATGGTCCTTACTTCTTCCTTCCTCCCTGGTTGCCACTTTCTGCCCATGTTTTATAGCCCCCCCAAAAGGCAGTGTTCTCCCAAATCCATCAGAACTGCGTGCCTTGCTCCAGCACCTTGCTAGAGAGTTTGAGGAGTCTGATAAGGAATAGATAAGGTGGGGATGTCTGGCTGTGAGTGCCATGTGCTTTCTTCTGCCAGAAGCCAAGCCAAGAAGGAAGAGGATTCCTCAGGGCTCTGAATCAGGAGCTGTTTATCAGCAAAGGCTCTTCATTAATGGAAGCCAGGCCTTGCCTTCTGTGGGCTGAGCCAGAGCTGGCAGCAGACTCAGATCATGGGCTCAGCAGCATCTCTGAAGGGTTTGGGTTGGAAGAGACCCTAAAGATCTTCCAATCCCACCCCTGCCATGGCAGGGACACCTCCCACTGTGCCAGGCTGCTCCAAGCCCCAATGTCCAACCTGGCCTTGGGCACTGCCAGGGATCCAGGGGCAGCCACAGCTGCTCTGGGCACCCTGTGCCAGGGCCTCACTGCCCCCACAGGGAAGGATTTTTACATCACTGGCATAAACCCTAAAAATCTCCCTGAATTCAGCTCATCACCACCTCCTCCAATCTAATCAAAGGTTGTGCAAGGTACATATATATTTTTACACCCCCAAATCTGTGCTCATATATTTATGTGTGTGTGTACAGATCCATTTCAGACACTGAAGAAAAACTTTGTGCACACAGAAATTGCTCCCTTTTAAATGAAAAAAAATAGAACCAGGTCTTTAATTCCTACCACATCAAATATTACCTCTAGTTATGCAGGAAGAGAATTGAAGAGGATATTAAAGCTTGAAATTACGGAGCTGTTTGTAGAAGTAGTTAGTGAATGTGGGCAATAATCTGTTGTTTAAAAAGCAAAATCCCCAAGGATCTGGAGTCCATGTGTTCAGCGTGCAGGCATGGGATGTCTGTCTAATAGATTAATATTTCACAGGCCAAGAGCAATTTGCATGACAGACTGCAAATTAGAATGGCTCCCAAACCAGCCAGTACGAATGGATCCTGAGCAGTGGGAATCGATAACAGACTCTTCTCCAACAGCTTCCCCTCTGCTGGGGCCACACAGAAGCTCAAACACCACATCTGTTGTGCTGTTGCCACCTTGGGAATGCCTGGTAGGACACATCCCACCCACAGCTTTGTTCTGGTCAATTCTGTGACATTTCCTGTGGAAAACCCTGGCATAGAAACCTATATCCCCATGTGGAAACTTAAGCTCTTCCCAGTCTTTGCCTAAGAAAATCAATGTTTTTTATACACAGGTGTGCAGCTGGCATTTATTTAAGCACAATGTCTCACTGACTTCATAGGCAAAGGTCAGGAATGGGAGAGGATGTTTTTTTGGGATACGTGGTTGTGTCCCTGTGGAAAGTCTCAGCTCCATGGTGCTGATTAGGCAGTGAATAATCCTGAAATGCTGAAAGTGATGATCATGGAGACACACACTGTGGTTGAGGATTTCCAAAGGGACACTAATTCTCTGTTTTCCTGTGTCCCACCTACAAAGCATTCATTGGAGCTGCCCCTCTGAAAGTGCTCCTGCCCAGTTTGCTAATGGCATCTCTTATTTGTTTCTTCTAGTCAAGGAGCCCATGAATCCCTCCTATGCTTTTGTAGATGTGTAAAGAGTTTTCTGTGCTCTTCTCTTGCTGATTCTCAGCTTCCTTGCTCTTTCTCCTCAGATCTCATTTTTAAGCACCTTTTATTTTCTTCTTTTTTTTTCTTGTTTGTTTAAGAAAACTCGTGTTCATTCCCAATGATCCTACATCCTCCTTCTATGACAGAATGAATTTTTTGTCATTTATTTTGTGTGAGTTATTATTAAGAAAACAGCTTTCCTTTCAAGAAAACCCCAACCCAAACCAAAACAACACAAAACCAACCAAAAATCCCAAAGGCCTCCTTTGGTTGCCTCCATCCCTGGGGTCACTGCTCATTTAGCTCAGCTCCCTTTAGCCTGATCCCTCTGTTCCAATAATCACAGAATCCCAGAATGGTTTGGGTTGGAAGGGACCTTAAAGGTCCTCCAGTGCCACTCCTGCCATGGCAGGGACACCTCCCACTGTGCCAGGCTGCTCCAAGCCCCAATGTCCAACCTGGCCTTGGGCACTGCCAGGGATGGGAAATCCACAACTTCTGTCTACTTTTGGTCCCTGTTCATTATCCTTCACCCTTCAGCCTGATGGTTTTGAACAGTGAGTGATTCCAGGACATACTTGTAGTATCTGTACTTTCAAAGAAATGGGGATTTTATGAGGTTGTGCAGGTGAAATAGGATATTAAGATTCTTACCTTTCTCTTCCCTCCTCACAACTTTTCTCTGTTTCTGTTGAACTGTAATTAGTTCTCTGATTTTTATTTTAATGTCTCTCAGGTCTGTCTGACAGCTGAATGTTAATATGCCTGATAAAGGATTTTTTTACTCTCCTCCTCTCTTCCAAAGACCTCTCTCTTGTCTTCATTCCCAGCTCTGGCTGTTGCTGTGAACAGAGGGCTCTGTTATTTCTGCCTCCACTGCACTTCATCCTTTCAGCATCATCTTTAATTCCACTGCTTTCCCTCACTCCTTCACTGCTTGGTTGGGTGTTCTTGTAATGGTCTTGTATCTCTTTTCTATCTGCTCACATCCCTGGAACTGCTGTAAGACAAACTCTGTGTGACACACGGAGCAGCAAAGCTGCTGCCAAGAGTTTCCTCTTCTGCCTCTCTCATCCCCCTCCACTATTCCCTGCCTCAGTGGTGTTCCCACTTCTTTCTGCCCCTCTGCCTGTATTTTTTTTCCCTCTGAAGTTTCTTCTGCCTTTCAGAAAACACGAAGAATCAGATCCTGGTTTTAGACCTGCTCTTCTCTCCTCTGCCTCTCCACCTTGCACTTCCCTCAGGAAAAGTCCCATCCTTGGGGAATCTCCAGGCCACTGAATTACACATTCCTTGTGCTCTTTTCCTTGTGGGTGTGAACTCTCTGCTGCAAGAGCTGCATTCATGGCTTGCCACGGTGTGATTGTCTGATATCCTAAAAAATTTAAAACTCTAATGGATGACTGGCACAGAGAGGAGGAGGAAAGAGTGGCTGGGAAGTGAATTATCCCCAAGGACAGTCACAGCTGGTCAGTCTTATTGCAACAGTGTCTTTCTAAGCCTCAAGGCAAACACTGTGGATTTATCAGTGCATTTCTGTGCATAAGAAGAGTGGAGAAGAGGAAGAAACAAAGCAGCCTTTTTTTTTTAAACTCTGCAGCAATCCATAGATGCTTGGCTGAGATGGGCTAATATTAAAAAGAAAGCACATTGTCACACTCTTCCCACACCTCCGAGCAACAGACTGAACTCTCCAGAAGAGACAGCACTGCCTAACATCTGACTGAGGCGCAGTGGCTTTCCCTGTGCCAAGAGGAGGATGGAAATGGTATCAGCACCTTGCTTTAAAAACGCTGTGAGCAAAGATTAACAACAAAAAAAAAACAAAACCAAAAAAAAAAAAAAACAACAGAACAGAAGAAGAAGGCTTATATTTGGAGCTGAAATTGTGATTTACACTGACAATTTCAGTGGTAAGCAATTCCACTGCTTTTATTTTTTATTTTTTATTCGTTTTAGAGGTTTTTACCTCTTAGCTGTCCCTGAAGCTATAAATTACCTGGAGCACAGCAAACCACCAGCAGCTCTGACTTCCTCCTGGGCAGCACTGCCTGTTCTCCCTTGCTGGCCTCCCTGTCTCTAAAAGCGAGATATGCCTTGAAAGTGTGAGATAAGAACTTTTCCTTCCTTCCTTCCTTCCTTCCTTCCTTCCTTCCTTCCTCTCTCTCCTTCCCTCTCCCATTCCCCTTTTCTGTTTCCTCACTCCCCTCACTCTCTACTGATCTGTGTCCCATTGTGATTCCTCAACACTTAGAAATTCCAGTCCTTCCCCTGATCCTCTCCCCAGCAGATTCTGCTGGTTCAGTTCCCCAACATCTCTGGCTATATTTAGCCAATTTGTCTAACTGAGTAGGGAAAAAAAAAAAAAAATCCTTTACTTTCTGTAGGGAATACCAGCAAAGCAGCAAATATTGCCATGGCAACGAGCCTCTCAATCCATCAGGCTCCTGCAGTATCTAATACATAATCTGGAAGGCAGGGACCGGCGTGGAAAAATGAACATAACATATTGGCACTTCAGGATTTAATATCCCTTCCTCGTGCCCTTAATTAGCTCACCTTATCTGGGGTAATTATTCAATTTGGGAGAGAAACTTCTCTTTTATTTGGCTTTCCCGAGGAAAGCCAATGTGTGATCTGCCTTCATTAAAATGCAACTTTTGACTTTTTCCCCACAAACATGCCACAAAATGGGAGTTTCTATAGTAACACACAATGCAGGCTCAATTTGAAATTATAATCTTTTGATAAAAATGAGTTTCCCCAGCCTTCTTCTCTATATATTTTCTTTTTCTTAAAAATTTGGTTTTGCCACTCTGGTTTACCTCTTCTCTGTTCCTAAGGAAGTTTGGAAAGAGTTCCTTGAAATTAAAATGCACCATTGAACTTAAAATGACACATTCCCACCCTCATTTTCATTTGTACATTATAAATTTTATATAATTTGGTTACTTTTTCACCTCCTCTTATTCTGAGTAGGGAGAATTTGTTTGCTTTTATTGCTTTATCCTATGGGAAAAAGAGAAGTGCATTGCAAGGGTTGTTTGAAAGCCCTTTATCAAGTTTAGTGATAGGCCTTGGATTTTTAATCTGTTTTTTTTAGACAAATTCTATTATGGGGTCTGTTTATCACTCACTCCACATGAGAACTTTAAAAAAAAAAAAATTAATCCCTGACCAACTTTAATAACATTTCAGAAGCATTTCCAGGCCTTCTGCTGCTGAGTGGGAAGATGTAGATCCATAAAATCTTTTGTCGAGGCTTTGGAAGTGGAAGTGGGAGGAAGGGAGAAGAGAAGGGTTTGATTGGAGTTGGGGTGTCCAAAATAGGAGCCTGCAGGAGTGAAATGTTTCATGGAGAGCCAACCTGGCCTTAAACTTTTCCATGAAATCCACAACTTTTTCTGGATAACTTGTTGTTTCCCAATATACCTGACTGGCAGCCAGTGAGGTCACAGCTCACTGGGATCTACCCACTCAAAATTATTGGGATAAAGAAATAATTTAGCAGCATTCATGAGCCTCTTGCTTTTCATGTTAACATCACGGGCACCTGATAAAATTAGGAGGCAGAGAAACAGTAGGAGTTTTTCTGTTCACTTTCAGGGGGTTTGTATGGTGCTTTTCAAGTTTTCACTTTGAAACATTACAGCCCAGCACACATGATTGAATGGATTCTAAAAATACACAGCCTTCACCCACAAATTAGTGCACCAGCATGAGTTACTTGTGCCTGAAATAGTAATACTCCCCTAAATAATAATGTTATCACCAAAAAGACACTCAACTGCATGCAAGAGCAATATGCGATAGGAAACTAACTTAGCAGGAGGCCTGGAGATAGTTCTGTTCTGCTTTATTTTAAAGAAATAAAAGAAGAAAATTTGCCAGTACACCATCTCAGAGGAAATTATTCTTTACCTGTCATTAAAAGAACTACTCAAACAATCCTAAAACACAGAGCAGGAAAAGAAATTTAAACTGCCACCCAAACTGTCAAGTGGAAAGTATAGGTTTTCAACCTCAACAAAAATGTGCCATTTCTAGGGACAGGGAATGATGTTGTTTGTTGTTCTTTGGTTTGCAGGTAGGTGAGGAAATGTTTCATGACACATGACATGACTTCATTGTGTAGGATCCCGGGAGAAACAGAGGAATCCTGTGATGTAGAGAGAGCAGGCTCAGCCTGACAATGATAAATATGTCAGATGGTGACAATCATTGTGTGATTTAGCTCTTGTGAATGAAGGAAAATGGTAATTGAAAGTGTCATGATTTAGAAGCATAATCATCTCCCCATCATTCAGTCTCAGGCAGTCGGAGGAGAACGAAGCTTCCCTTTGTTCCACGTGTGAAGTGTGAGCTGCCTGACATGGATAGAGATGTGGAGTCAGGCAGGAGGTCAGATGTGACCTCCTAGAGCATGGAATCACAGAACCCTTGAGGTTGGAAAAAGCTTCCAATATTCCAGGGTCCCAGCTGTGCTCGATGCCCACCTTGTCCCCAGCCCAGAGCACTGAGTGCCACCTCCAGGCCTTCCTGGGAGCCCTCCAGGGATGGGCACTCCAAACCTCCCTGGGCAGCTCTTGCCAAGGCCTGAGCTCCCTTTCCATGCACAAATTGCTCCTGGTGTCCAAGCTGAGCCTCCCCTGGCCCAGCCTGAGGCTGTTCCCTCTCCTCCTGTCCCTGTTCCCTGCCAGCAGAGCCTGACCCCCCCCGGCTGCCCCCTCCTGTCAGGGAGTTGTGCAGAGCCACAAGGTCCCCCCTGAGCCTCCTTTTCTCCAGCCTGAGCTCCTTTCCCAGCTCCCTCAGCCCCTCCTGGGGCTCCTCCAGCCCCTTTCCCAGCTCCCTTCCCTGCCCTGGACACACTCCAGCCCCTCCAGGGCTCTCCTGCAGTGAGGATTTGAGGTGTCAGTGGAGGGCAAGGAGAAGTGCACCTATCTGAGGTACTTTACCAGCAGCTGTGCTGGAATCACCTGTGCCTGAAGGAACACAGGGTTTTATTCTGGATGAGCCTTTTTGTTTTCCATTATTTTTCTTACGGGTATGTGGATTAAAAAATGTACTTATGGAGCGTGAGGATGACAAAGTGGGGGGGAGTTCAGCAAAGAACAACCAGGACTGGAGGCCCTGGATGCTGATGTGGATTATAAAATCTAACAGGGTGATTAGAGAGAGGTTCTGCAAGCTGGCAAATATTTGAAGAAGGGAGATAGGGTAATTATTTAGGAAGAAGGAGCAATCTCTCATTATATGGCAGAATTTCAGTGCATTGCTAACAGTGAGGATCAGCAGGTGAATGCAGCTGTGTCCTTCCTTTCCTGCAGAGAGAGATGCCTGTGAGACATTCCTGGGCAGGAACAGCAAAGGGAGTAGTGCTGAAGTCTGGGATTGACTGATTTTGAGGAGCAGAACAGCTCCATAGCACAATCACTGCCATCCCTGGCTCTGAAAGCAGTGCTGGACTCCCTCAGAGAGGACAGACCTTCCAGGTCTCTGCCTTCTTGCTGGTTTATATTTTAACAGCTCTCTCACTGTTGTCAATGACTCTCACTGGAGTCTTTCTGATTTTCTCTTCCTCATAGTTCAAGATACTTTATGGTGAAAGGAATAGTGGTAAATAAAGGTAGAAGAGCTTGAGCTGTGAGTAGGGGCAGTCATTCAGCAGTAACACACTTTGAATTAATGTGCTCTGTGCACACACTTCCAGGCATTATTTGCCTTTAATATGGGTAATATTGTCCCTGTTATCCCCTGTCAAATGTTTGAAGAGCAATGGAGGCAGGTGAAAAATACATGGAGAACATAGTCCAGCTTTAGGGATTTATTTAATACCCGATTAAAAGGCTTTTAAAAGGCAGCTGTCCAAAACACCCTGATAAAACCTTTCTCTCATTGTTTATATTGGAAAGTGCAACTGGGCCCTTTTTCCAATGGAGTGGGATATTTCTCTTGCACATCAAGTAGTTTATCTTGCCATGCTCTATGATGTATTCCAGTCATTGATTTTGGACACCTTTGCAAATACTTTTCAAAGTCTAAGGTTTTAAAAATCCAATACTTTATGGTACTACCTGTTTAACAGCTGTTCTTGGACAACTCAAATACCTATTTTTTTTCTGGCTTGTTTTGCCCTTAACTGTTGACCAGCATTCTTTGCTATTCCTCACATTCTATTTCCTAGAACTAAAATCGATTATGGTCTCTTATCTGCTTGATAAGGCTGATCCAGGACAGACAGGTTTCTAAAATCTTTCACAAACATTGATCCTTTTTTTCACCATAGAATTCGACTCATCTGCTCTCTGTGGAGACAATTGATTTGACATTTTGAATGACTTTTTTTTTCTATCCCGAGTGAATATGAACTTCCTGCTCTGCACATGTGAAATCTGCTCTTTCCCTCCAGCACTGCACAAGGTTCACTTCTCCAGCTGAAGAAGGGGGTTGGCACCTTTGGAAGATTTAAGTGGATGTTAAATAAATGTAGAAAAAAAGCTCTGCATTAGAAGAGCATTAAAATTATGAAACCAAGCCCCAAATGAAATTATAGAATCATGGAACGGTTTGGGCTGGGAGAGACCTTAAAGAGCATCCAGTGCCACCCCTGCCACAGGCAGGGACATCTCCCACTGTGCCAGGCTGCTCCAACCTGGCCTTGGACACTTCCAGGGATAGTTAAAGGGGCAGTGCTCCCTGGCCCCCAACTGAACATACACTTATCATTTGGTATGAGGAGAAAATGATGTCTCAGTAAAGACTAAAACCACTGAACTGACATTTTTGACCAAGCTCCTCAAAATCTGGTCCTTAAAATCTGCTTTCATTATTAAATTTATGCACTTGCTTAAACTAATCATCATTTCCAAAACCCCTGGGCATGTATGTTTGCCCTCTGAAGACCATCTCATACCTAAATGTATCTCATACCAAAACTCATCCAGAATCACAGAATTTCCCTCCAGAAGATGTTGTTGTGACAGGAGCATGGATTGGGATCTGTAGGGAGCAGTGTCCTGGGAAGCTGGGAAGGTGTTTTATCTAAAAGCTTTGTGCCTAAACCACTTAGATCCAGTATGGAACCGAATCCCACTTTGCCCTGGGAGGGATGGGACTGAAAAACTCAGCTTGACTCTGCCGTGGGCCATAGGAATGCAAAGGAACACTGAGAATTTTGAAACATGACTGCAGCCTCTATTTTAGAAGTGGGTGATATAGAAATGGGTAACCTGGAGCTAATAAAAATAAGAGAAAATAAATATAAAGGTGCAAGTAACAGGAAATATTCTGTTTCAAGAAGAAGAAGTGCAATGTAGACTATATGTAATCACTGTTCCTGACTAGAATACCAGAAATTTTTACTTCATTCATAATTCAACTCTTGGTTATCTTATCCCTGAGATTTTGAATTTAATTTTCACAAAGATTTTAGCTTAGCCAAGGAATATTAGGAGTGCTATCAAAATTTAATATGTTTTTGAAAAAATCCAAGCTTCGAGAATCATATGACTTTGTGAGAGTCTTGGTTTTCATTTGGGAAAAAAAACCCCAAACCATTTCTGTCCTTCATACTTGCAGAGGAAAGGTAAAGATAAGACCCTTAAAAGCTCAGAGAATGCCAAGAAAATGCTCTTCACAATGTTATATCCTCAGGACTGGAAAAGTTGTCAATCATCTTCCTGCCTAAGACAAGTTTCTTTTGTTAATTATTGCATATATAAGTTCACAGCTCTTCTAGGTCCCTGTCAGTGCATCACCGAGACAATAAAATTCTTGCTTTCCTGCATAATGAATTCCTACTTTAGAATTTCATTCTCCCCTCAAAACCTGACCTTTGCCACAAAGAATAAACTGGTTTTCCATTTAATAATATCAATGTTCTTTCTGTTCGATTGTATGCATCAGCTAAATTCTTCTGTAACAATAAAACCAACAATAATAAAGTCATATGTATTCTGGTTACTTGTAATTCAAATTTGACCAAAGATTTAGGCAGTTAAGTTGGAAATAAATGTTATCAACCTACATAAACAGTATTGAATCAACAATAATTAGATGTATCACTTACATCTGTAGCTTAATATTTGGTACAAATTTGCTTCTCCAGTAATAACTGAGACAACAGAACATGAGATAAGGAAAATACAAATTGTGGAAATACCAGCCTTCCTATTCTGCTCTTGGCACACCTCATAAAAAAGGTAACCAGAGGAAAAATGGGTATTTTCAAAATAAATGACTCCCCCAAGCAAGGTTCATGTCTTTCTTGAATGAGTTTTCCAAATGCTTTGGAGTTTTTGCTTTTGAATTGTGCATTTTAAGAGTCTTCCCTTTGTACCAAAAGCGTGGCACTTGATATTGTCAGAGACTGAAATATTATAGTTTATTATAGTTTATGACTTGAACATTTTCAGGAAGGACTTTTGAGACTGTAATTCGAAAGCTACAGAGAAGACTACCACACCCTGAGTGGGGCTCTGAGAGGTCCTGGATCTGCTCGTTGATGAAATTAAGATAAAATAAAGACTCAGGGCTGGGGACATTCACAAACCATAAGGTTAACACCTCCAAGGTGGAGGCCACAGCCCTAGGACTATCAGCTACCAGGCTTGCACAGACCCTCCAGGCTGCTGGAACTGGCTTTTGCACCTGATGCAAAATTAATTAATTAATAAGGAGAGTCATGGTTAATGTGTAGTGTTGATTATTTTTTACCAGGATAATGAACTGTTGAGGGGAATTAGAGTTTGGGACAGTTGTGATTGGGTTTGGTTAATCCCTCGTTTTTGTTTATCACTAAAGTTGATAACGGTGATGGTTTGGGTTAATAAAGTATGTGAGTGATGGGAGGGTTGGAATGTTCTGGAAGAGCAATGAGGCAATTGAAGGAGGAGTTGGAGCGAGGCTTTAGCACAAAGGGGTAAACGCCAGAGGATCATTGGATGAAGGTGAAGCCTGGAAGGTGCCCCAAGACAGCTGGGAACAAGCGAGGAGCCAACAGGAACGGCTGAGCCAACCTCCAGCCACTCATCTCGGCCTGAAGGGGAGGGCTTGGGGGAGGGGACGGGCGCGGTTTGAGGGGTACAAAATGTGGTGTCACAGCCTTCCAGCCCTGTCTGGCTGCAGCCTGGCTGAGCCACACCCAGTGCTGTGTCTGCTTTGTGCCAGGGCAGGCAGCCAAATTAAGTGTCCAGTGATTGTGTTTGCTGTGTTTAATGAATTTCTAAAAATTTCAAGCAGTGAGAGGACGTTTCTCACACTCACCCCAAAGGGTGGGGGGAGAGAGGCTTTGGATGTGTGTTGGAAAAGCCTCTGGTCAGAGGTGCAGTGAGTCCATCCTGCCCTGTGCAGAGCAGCCCAGCTGAGGGATTCACCCGGGGCAGGGAGAAGCTTATCCATGGCAGAAGACAGTGACATGGCCCATCCAAGGGCCTCTCTCAGAGGGGTCCCCAAACCCTGCACCAGAGCACCAGAGATGATGCCACAGAGCCCCAGTGTTGTGAGGGACAGTGTCAAGCTGGCCCTGCGAGGGAGACACGTGGGTGCTCCCACCTGCCCAAAGAGTTCATTAATCCATGGGAGATTCTCTTGGGCACGTGGCGAGGCGTGTGGGGGTCCCTCACCACCAGCAGAGCAGATGGAGGTGAGCAGTGAGACCTCTCTGGGACCCCTGAAGGGGTGATGTGCTCCCCACTAACCCCTGCCACTCTCCCACCCTGTCCCCACACCGCCTGTCGCTGTTGGGGTGGCCATGGCACACAGACTGTGTCTTGGACAGAGTGCAAAAAGCTTTTATTAAACAAATTAACTTCTTTTTGTAGACTTTTGGATGTTCTAATTCGTGTTACATGATTATTGGCTACTAAGTTACTACAGTAGATTCATTGGCTATTATTAAGTACAATATACTACCATTGGCTACCTATAGCATAAGCATTCAAGCATTCAGAAGNTACAATATACTACCATTGGCTACTATAGCATAAGCATTCAAGCATTCAGAAGAATAGCAGGTGCAGATAATGTTGCTGTTTTCCTCCTTCTATTGTTTAGCTTTCTTGCTTCTATTGATACTACATTTACATAGCTAAAAATGATTTGTTTTTCTTCTCATGGGCTTTTCTCATAGTCCTTCTCCAGCCAGAGTAAAAGCCTAAGCCATTATTTTACAAAGGCAACAAGGCCTTCATGTTATACGGTTTTACCCATATGCAATCACCCCCCATGCACATTTCTTTCTTTCTTTCTTTCTCTCTTTCTCTCTCTCTGTCTTTCTCTCTTTCTCTCTTTCTCTCTCTCTCTTTCTCTCTTTCTCTCTCTCTCTCTTTCTTTCTCTCTTTCTCTCTCTCTCTCTTTCTTTCTTTATCTCTCTCTTTCTTTCTTTCTCTCTCTCTCTCTTTCTTTCTTTCTCTCTTTGCTTCTCTTTGCCGCTTTACTAATAAATAAAATACATCAATGTTTTTAGCATCAACACTTAATCTCAGTTGGTTTTAATCTCGTTTTTGGGAATATTTTGAACCTCCTAAGTGCTTTCCTGTTTATGCACAGAGACTTAGTTTTCTTTGCTCTTCTGGGTTTAAACCGGATCGCAACAGATACCAATGTAAAATGTTGAACTGGAAGTTGTCCTCAGAAATGCTTTCTGAGAGTGAATAATCAGCGTTCTGGACTGAGGAGATGAAAGTCAGGCTTTAGGATCAGCTCTTAAAGTCCTGATTCTGTACCTGCACAAGTGTTGCTGCACCACTAACTGCTGGTGTGATCATTAAAAGGTTAAAATCAGAATAAAAATGGCCTTAAAGATCATCACATTCC
>VZRF01001113.1:585269-630826 GCA_013396875.1 Vireo altiloquus | reverse complement strand
AACCCCGAGCTCCCGAAGCCGCCCGCCGGGAAGGTACTCACGGATTCCATGTCTGACGAGACCACAAGGCACCCGACGCTGGGGCCAGTCCTGAGGCGACCTGAACCGGCGACAGCGGCACCCCTGTGCTCCGGGGTGGGCGGCTCTGCCCTCACGCTATTTAAAGGTCGCCGCCTCCGGGCCGGGGGCAGGTGACAGATGGGCTGCCACAGGTGGGCTGTCACCTGCCGGCTGTGACCCCGCTCCGCCCCGCCTCACCTGGGCGCGCTTGGCAGCGCCCCGGGTCCGCCCCGGCCCTCGGTGCCGCCTGCGCCCCGCCTGAGGGGCAGGGGCCGGGCCCGGGGTGCCCCGCCAGGCTCCGGGAGCCGCTCCGCACATGGAGGCAGCGCTCCAGGCTTGGAGGGAACCGCTGCTCGGACACGGTGAGGAGCACAGTCCTGGGCTGCTCGGAGAAGTCAAGAGGCGACCTTTGCTGTCAACCAGCATAGCAAGAGCTCGATGTAAAGTCTGAATGGGGCTTCTAACTCGGTGGAAAGGGGAAGCGGTCCCACAGCAACGTGTGAAGCTACATCAGTGTAAAACTTGGGCAAATAACAAGAAATAACAAGAAAATTAACCTTTCCCTTTTATTTTTCTAGAAGCTTCTACAGCTAAGAACAACCACCAGTGGCAGAAACAGAAAATGGAAAAGTTGTCTGAATTCAACTTATCTTCCCAAGAAGATATGCTCATTTAAAAATAGTGACTTAAAGGTATGGATCCTACGAATCACTCTGTATAAAAAAGACACTATTGCGTATTCATTGTGTGTGTTATATACATAAAACACAAGGAAAAAATTACCTTAGCATCTTTTTTTGCCAAAATAACTAGTATTTTTTTACCCAGGCTTGAAGGTTGTTACACAGTTCTGGAAGATCAGTTTGAGTAGGTGTGGTTACAGCTTTACCGTTCTATTATTATGACTGTATATGATTTCATATAGCAACAAGCAAATATAATTAGATGCTTTTATGATGTATAGAACTTGAACCCTTTAATCACTTTATGCCTTTTGCAATCTCATTGAGTCTTAGTGGAAACAGTAACTAATGTCAACCAACTCTCCACAGTTAATCACATAAGAAACTGTTTATATAAATAAGAACTTATTAATCAGACAAAAACGTTTGAATAATTAAGTAAGTGAAGCATATTACAGCAGGCCATCTGAGGACATAATACGAGGTTTTTGATTACTATAATGTCTACACTGAAATTATTTAATGCCATGTGTTTTAACTATTCAGAAAGGAAGCAGCTTTGGGGGAAAAATCATATTGATTTAATGCTACACGTGAACTTATTACTGCTACTCATTATTTGGTCTTGCAATAAAAATGTGGGAAATACAAACAGAGAAAGTTTCTTAAATGAATCTTTTGTAAATGTGTAGCATATGCTTACCAAAATATTGAAGTTCACGAAGCTGCTTCAAGTAAATGGATCTTTTCAAATTCAGGTTTAAAATGCACGTGAATAATAGAGATCTCACAGACAACTCATTTTACACACAGCTCTCCTGTTTTATGTCATGATCATCATGATTTTGAAACAGAATCAAAGAATCTTCAATTCTATAAACAGGAATTTAAAGACACATTACTTTCTTCTTTGAAATGTGTCGATGCTCTAAAAGCATAGTGCTGAAAGGCTGCCAAGCTAATAGGCAGTGAGCACTAGGAAGAGATTAATTTTTTACCTGGAACGAGTGTATACAGTTTCCATGCTATTTAGTGAAAGGGCTGGATCGTGAACTAGAGTTTCCTTCATGGTGCAGTGTTATGTTAAACCCTGGAGTTATGAGCTAACCTCTACAACAGAGAGTCTCAGTTCAGCACTGGGACCACCTATGGATGTTGGTCCACAAGAAAGTAAATCAAAATGGGATGTTTGAGATGCTTACTGGCATTTTTTTCCCTCCACTGTTTTCTTGAATGCTGATGCTGGTACACCAAAATCAATGTGAATATTTGGGAATGCAAATATGTTATGAGCATTTCTGTTTATTTTGAAACATGCATATATTAAAATGGAGAGGTGTGTGCTAGCAACCACAATCCCCTCACTTGAGTGCTCTGCCTGAGGTGTAGCCAAGTTGTAATCTCCAGGTGCGTTCTTTCTACTTTTCAAAGGAGCCTGATCAATAAAAAGAGGCAGAGTGAAGGCAAGGCAATGGATTTAATTCCACAACCTTCATTAGCCAGCAGTGGTTAGGAGAGGACACTCAGAGTTCCAGACCAATTTTGGAAACTGTTTCTTTAAAGGTTTCCAGAAATACTGTATTATATTGGCTTTTGTTTTCCTGTAGCTCACTGTTGACTGTTCAGAATGGATTCCTGGGGGAAAAAAAAACCAAAACAAAACCAACCAAGCAAACAAAACCCAGGCCTTTTTATTATTGATCACCTATTGATCCAGTTTGTTGGATCGTGCTACCAGGATCCATATATTGGGTCATCCTACTGGGATAACTCCAATTTGTCATTCATTGTGAGCAGGGTGACGTCTCCATGCCTTTTCTAGGGCAGCTGGAAAAGAAGCCAAACACTTCTGGTGTGCCAAGTTCAGTCTAGATTACCGAGAAGGAAGAACAATGCTGAAGGGGGAATTTTTTCCTAAGCAAAACTGTGAGTAAATTGTATTCCTGAAAAATTATGACTTCCTAACCGACATTCTTAGTTAGAAGTAGCTGGCATAGGACATTGTGAATATTTGGAATGTGAAAGAATGGTCAGAAAGAGCAAAAGCATTATACAGGTTGTTCTTTCATGTTGCATGTCATGCAAGGTTGCTATTCCAGACAGAAACACACTGAAGTAGGTGACCACACCTCGAATTCATGTGAGAAGAGGCACTGAGTCATCCATTTTGTCCAAGAAAATACCTACAGGCAACAGTTACAGTTGTTGATTTAACATGGTCATACACCTACAGACATGCACAAGTAAACGAATTGTCTGCTAAAAAATAAATTGATAAGCCAAAGAAAGCCCATTTAAAAGTATTTGGGAGAACAGCTGGGCCTAGTGGAGTGCTTAGTATAACACTCAACATCAAATAAATAACCAAACTTCACGGTTCATTTTTATATTTAGAGGAAGAAATGTGAGGAACTATACTCACAGAAAGTTCCATCAATAATCACTTGGATTTTTTTTTTCAGCCATGTAGAGATTCAAATTACACAATACTAAATACAATCCTGGATAAAGTATTTATTTTTTCGGGGTCTTTGAACTTCAAGTATGACTTAATACAACTTTGATGTAAAAACACATAGATATATAGAACCTAAGGCCAGAGGTTTCATTAGCTTGTATTGTTCAGCTTGAAGAATGTTGCCTTTTATTCTCACTCTTGCTTTTAATTCATTCATACACTGCCACTGCAGACTCCAGCAGACAGGGAGACCTTCTGGACCCTGTAACAGATTATTTTCTGACTCCCTTCACCCTCAGGTTATTTCCTGTTCTCCAGCTGTGATGATTTCACTCAATCATAGTCACTCACATGCTATTGCATACTACATATGGGAGAAGCAACATTTATCCATAATTTGTTTAGAACTGCTTCAGAAAAAAGAAGAGTTGTACTTACCAGAAGAATAAAAGGTACAGGGCTAGTTCTGCTGGTAATCAATTAGCCTTGTCATGTCATAATTACTGTTCTGTAACTTTATAATAAACTTCAGCTATAGCCTTTGATAAACAAAGCTTGAAATTATTTGCATTTCAGAATCTTTGGAAAGTGCTTTTAAGAGTAATCGCAGTTCTAAACACTAGGGGAGAAATCATGTGACCTGTGCCAGCTCCACATTTTTGTTGAGCCACTGAAGAGTCTCCCTGCATGAATCTTTGGTTGAGGTTGGATTTTTATCATGTGTCAGTATATAAATTCAATAGAATGAACAGCATATCTTTCTTTTTCTTTAGTAAAAAAATTGACTAATGCCACGGTGACCTCATGCAGCTATGTTTTATGCTTTTGGCATTTTGGCTCAGAACAGTGAGTAGATAAGCAGGATACATGTCCAGCTGTAAAGAAATAAGCAATCTAATCATACTGCTGAAAATGATATGGTTCTGTTTCCCTTCTGGTTCATCTTGTTTCCTCTTGTACCTCTGTTAAGGAGTGAACATGTCAGGCTATGCTATCATTCATTAGGAAGGCCATGCCAGCTACAGAGTCTCTGTCTTGAGCCAGCTGAGAGATTCTTCTCTTTGTGGGGCCATTGATATGATTGGCAATGGTGAAATTGGAATTGCAGGAACACAAATTCTTGGTTTGTCATTCAGTGGCTGGCAGATGAATACTGCACCATACAGTGGACCATATAAAATGCAGAAAAAAGGTGGTGTAACAACAAAGTATGAATAAATGGTACTTTTCATTAGGGTGTATATGAATATGTGCTTTTCAAGGATATTAATTTGCTTTGGGTAATGTCAGTGGTGTATCAATCCAGAGGAAGCAGATTTCATTTAAGCTGCTGACTCTACTGATTAGTTCTGTGGGGAACAGGTTCATGGCCCTTTTCCTTCTAATGACTCTCTATAACAAATGTAGCAAAAAAGACTGCTCTGGAATATTGCCTTATTCAGGTTGTATAAAACAACTGAGACGCCTTGTGGGCTCCTCTCTGCCCAGGCAGGCAGAGGGCTCCTTTAAAGGTGGCCAGGAGTCATTGTAACTCCAGTATTTAGGGAGACAAAAGAAAGTTTGAGTCATCGTGGCATGATAATTCAGGTAACCCTTTCTGAAGCAAATGAGGAATTTTCTGACTATTACAGCTCCACGAGCAGTGTATGTCAAGCCCTCAAAAATTCTTCTCTATCATTATTTTCTTTCACTTTGAGCTTTCTTTAATAAAGATCTTACCATGTAGAGTTAGACCAGTTAGGCTAATTTCATCTATAGGAATGACATTTGAAAGAATTTTAACAGATTAGGGGAAGGAGTGTCTTGTAAAAGCATCCTTCAGCCTGATTAGTTGTGTACACATGGTTTAGGAAAAAAAAGTCATGCTTCACTAGCCTTCTGGAACTCTTTGAAGATAACACTGCCAAGATATGGTGTAGCATGAACATTGTATTTTTAGATTTTTAGGAGTCATTTGACAATGTTTTACCCAAGAGATTAATGCCTAAAGAGAGGGGAGTGAAGGGGCAAGAGAAAAGTTTGCTCATTAAATTGAAAAGCAGCTCTAAGCAAGAGCAATGAGGAGCTAGAAGTGTCATTTTTACAGATGGGGGAAGTAGAATTTGTAAGGCTGAAGGACCTCTCTGTATCAAGTTAACTTATTAGATGAAATAGTTTGGATGGATGGATGGATGTATTCTTCTGAAGCTAAAACAGGCTCATTATTATTCATTTATTGCACTAAGAAACTGTAATACAGTTTGTAATCCCAGTATGCTGAACACTGTATTGTTTGAGACTGTCCCAGCACCCTTCTAGACCCTGTGGAACAAAAGCAAAAGTCAAGTGTTGTTTTCCTGATTACACAGAGGAGGATCTGAGGCCTGGACAGACTTGATCCAAGCCACAGAGGGAAATCAGTAGATCTGATGAGTGAATGTGTTTTCTTAATCATGAGATGAGATTTCTGACTGGGAGATGATACTTCACAGGAAACAGCAGCAAATTCAAAAAAAACAGTGATGTGCTGAAAAGCAAATATTGCCAGGTCAGCAAATGTGAAATGCATCTCCATGTAAATATACAGTCTAATTAGAAAAGAAATTTAAAGTTTATTGTAAAAGCATATCTTTTAGCATATCTTATGCATCTGTAAGAAATAAAATTTTATATAGAAATTACTTCGAAAAACATAAGAGTTCTCTCTCCATGATGTATTAAAAAAAACTTTAAAAAAATGTTGCAACATTCCTAATTAATATTTGCTTAGTTCAAGTACAGCTTTCTAAGTACAAGCCATATCTTAATTGTTTCTGTATATTACAGAAAAAGAACTAAGGAGAAAGAAGCACTTATTTTGGCCCACAGCATATATATAATGGTACAGCAGTGACAAATTGAGTGTGAGTACCACTGTGTCTACAACTTGGGTTTGAAATACTAAGCTTAGCAAGATGTGAACATGACCACACACATCAAAAGGATGTTCCAAGATGCTGCCCACCTCTTTCTGTGCATCCACTTCCCAGGATACTAAGCTTAAAATTGTAAGTGGCAGGTGATGTTTTCAAAGGAACTACCTGTACTGTAAAAAAACAAAAAATTCTCTTTTTAGATTAGAAATGAGTCTTGCATTTTTACATGTCTTTTCCCTAGTTTAAATACCCTCTTTCAAGAAACCAAGACCCTACCCTTCTGCTTTGTTTTTGAGTTTCTGGGAATCCTGCCTGACTACACTTCCAATACAAGATCTCAATTTTGCAAAGGAGACTTTGTGAGACTCCAGCATAGATAATACTGATTTACCCAGCTGTGAAATGGAACAGATTGAGATACTTCATCTTAAAAATATCTCGTCTCCCTTCCCATTCTGCTTATCTTCCTCAAGCTTTACTGAGAATTCTTGGAACTACTCAGTGCTCCTCTCTGCCTGTTTATAGTCCCTTGCTTTCTGCATATAGACACTTAAATGGAATGTGGCTGTAGGAACAAATTCCTGTGAGGCAAAAGTGAGGGTGCTGGTTTGTAGTACTTGATACTCCATGGTTAATAATTAGGGTATGTGCTTTTACATCTTGGTAAACATGAGGTAACTTTAGGTTGATGGTCAATGAAAGTGGGCTAATCAACCTTGTACCCACCACAAGAAAACAATGTGTGCATGAATAGCTGCCATGGATTACATAATGCACTGTAATTTTTACCTTCTCTTACTTCACAGTTTATGCCTGGAAATAACTTGTTCTGGTTGCTATATCTGACTTGTTGAATGACTGAGTGATTGTAGGAACTAATCCATGCATTACCTAAAAAAGCTGTTCTTTAGCTGGAGTTGTGCATGCTAAGGATTTTTATCTAAAAGACAAAGGCTCAAATCCCAGTTCTTTATTGATGTGATTAATATAATAGTGTATATTTGAGAGCACCATATTCTTTATACAAGGTGGCTGTGGCAGGGTCTGTCATGCTAAAGCTCCAATATAGACCTTACCCATGCCTAGCTTGGAAGTGCCACACCTCTTATATGGCATGAAGAGGTATCTAAGTTAGAAAAGCTGCTCAGTGTGCTGTTATTGCTTGTGTTATGTCCTAAAGGAACATGAGTCAATCAATAATTAAGCCACAAAGTACTGCCTGTTGACATGGCAACACGTTCACAGATGTGACGTGAACTTAATGTCCTTCTTTCATGTCTCCTGTGAAAGTAAGAGTCTCCTAAACTCAGTAACAAAGAATTGGAGCAGACATTGCCAGGAGAAAAGGGGGAAATACAGAAATTAAATAATTTCTTTTATAAAAATTGATGCCTTTCTCTCTCAAATCTACTGTAATAAATGGTCTCTCTCTTTTTTCCAGTACAAGGACCTTTCCCTAATAAAAAAATCCCCAATTGCTTATTGCCAAACCCTTTTAGAAGCATGAAATGAACTTCCTTATGGATCTCTTTCATGATTGCTTCTTTCCCATGTATTTCACCCCACCCACATTTTTTAATGGAGCTGAAGTGAACACACTCTTTTAGGTTACTGCTGTTTAGGCAAGACTCTTGTGTAGCTCCAAGAATAACATTAGCTGCTGCACCACAGATTAAGGGTTGGCATGAAGGTCCAAGTGTGAATTTGTCATCGGTTGGTGCCTGTTGTTCTGAAGACTAAAGAAGCACGAGTTTGTGTGACATCAACTTCCGTACGTTGGGATCCTTTTTCCTGGCTGTTTCTGCAGTTTCCCTGCACGTGCTCCCACTCTCACACTCTCTCTGCTTGCCAGTTACCCTCTTCTCCTCTTGGCTTGCATGCATTTCTTCCAAGCTTTCTGCAGCAGATGTTAATGGGTCTCGCCAACACGTTTTGTTTGCCACATGTGTTGCTACCTGTGTCACAATGGGTGAGGTTAATTTTTCTTTTTTTTTTTCCAGGGCATCTTTTTATTCTGCTTCAGTCGGTCTCTTGATCTTTCACACATTAAAAGTTTACTGCACGTTCTTTCCTTTGGGAGCTTGGTGTCCTCCATGCGAAGGACATGTCCAGTCCAGCAGAAATACGCTTTTATAAGATTGCTTCAGTACTGTTTGTGCAACCACTTTGCAGAACTTTGTTATTCATGATTTTATCTTGCCACTTGATATGCATAATAGCTTGAAGGTGCCGTTGATTAAATTTTTCCAATGCTTTGATGTACCAGCACTAGCATTTCCATTGTTTCTCAGCTCTAGAGTGAGGTAAAATTTAGAGAACTACAGAAAAGCCAGGGTTTGGTGTTATGTCTAATAATGTACTAATTCCAGATTTATTGGATGTAATTCTCCATCTCAATATACAAAAACTAATTGATGTGTAAAAGCCAACGGTTTTGAAACTCACGTGAGGGAGAGACAGTAGGAGCAGTGTTTAAAATTCTCATGTGTATTCCTTGCCCTTTAAGAAACCAGGTAACAGATTGGATACCTTAAATTTTATAAAAGTACAAATCTTACAGTACAAGACTGCTGTGCAGCTGAGCAGTCTGAATGTTTGGTGGACCCTTCAGCAAGTATTAATCCTAACCTTCCAGACATAAAATATGTAGAAAAGTAATACCTAAGTACAGTGATAAAAAGAGACAGACAAGATTGCTGAGACAGCGGGGTGACCTCATACTTTATGAAATACATCCCTTCATTTCTCCTTGGCTGCTTTCTTTTTAATGCTTTTCTTCAGCATCCTATGCGAGTTCAGATCTCTGAGCAGATGAAATTTTATTTTTAAATAAGAAACTTCTTTCTGCTTATATTACTTTTGAGATCAATTTTGATAAAAAAGTGTACTCTAGTAATGTATTTTGATAGGATGAGGAGCAATTCAAAAATTTAAGATCCTCAACAGCATCTTTGGGTTTAGATTTGGGCAAAGTGTACAGCTGAATGACATGTTTGCTGTGCCCTTAATAAATAAATTGCTCACTGGCTGTGCTGCTTGCAAACAGGCAGCCTTTAGGCAATGCCCAGTTGTCCTTTGTAATATTTGAAAGGCAGGTTCTGTTGAGCTTGAGAAAAGGGCCCAAATATCCATTTTCAAATACTGACATGCTATTTTCATTTACTGAAAAATAATACTCTGAGACTCTTCACCTGGAATTCCTCTGCGAATTTTTAACACGCAAATCAGTTCATAGACCTTACAATACATATAATTTACAAACAAAAGCTAGACATTTAATGGGATTTCTGCAGGCACATTATAATTATACCTGAACAATAGTCAACAGGGAAGGGAGTGATGGTAGCACCATTAGGAAAAGAGAAGCATGACTGCTACCTCTGCAAGACTTAACTTGATGGGAACTCAGCTATTCCCATGGCAATTCAAAACACTGAAATTATGCTGATTTAGTACTTGGTGTGCATTTATGACACGTTTTGGTTTTTTTTTTTTAGATCTTACTTGGAAAATGTTACATTGATATAAGTGGGTCTCATCACATGCAATAAAATTCTACCAATACAAAAGAAATTAATATGTGCAATACCTTTGGTTCACCCACCAGCATGTGTACATTTGGGAAAAAATACAGTAAATTATTGTACCATTGGATGCACTCAGATATCTTCTAAACTGTAAAGTATACTTTATTCTGACCTTTAGTACTTAGAGACTTTCATTAATTTTGCAAATTACACTGTTTCTCTCTTTCATTCCTGTGACTTTAATAGCCCCATCTGCTGGCTGAGCACCAGGTATGAGAACTAGCACGTACCTTCAAAAGCCTCGTGTTGTAGCAGGGCTTCCATAAACTTGCTACAAAAATGTTCTGTAAGTGAGACAGAAGAGAGAAAATTGGAAAACTGCATTTTATAGATGCATATTATCTCGCAATGCTGAGGAGTTCATTTTGTGTTTACAAAGTTCTTGGGTTTTGCCAGTGTCAAGTCTGCTTTGCTGATGATAAAGATGCACTTTTGTTGTTGTAGGAACTTAATTTCCTAAAACAGTTTACAGTTTGCTAAAGTGAAAAGCTGTGAAACTGTAGAAACTGGAAGAAAATATAAGATTAAATGTAATGGCAATGCTCAGTGAAAAAGGAACTAAGCAAAGATTTGCCTTCAGATGCAGTGCATCAGTTAGCAGTGAGTCTGTGTTGTGTTCTGGAATTGTGTTATTGCTACTCTTCCCGTGGCATCCATTTGTGTAGAAGGTAGGATACAGGGCAGGAGAGACTCTTGATGTGACTCAGTAGACTAATTTTCATGTTCTAGTGTTCTTTTAATGGAAATAGGTGTGACAAGTCTCCCAGAAATAATGAGGGAGGCTTGATTCATCCCCTCATTCTTTAAATGGAACTGCTCTGTACTGCTCTTTGAGGGAGAGCTTTTGATGTTGCATGTATGGCCATGGTACTGCTTGTTCTACATGGATATAAAGAAAGTAGCTTATAAGATAGCTAAAGAATATGAGCACATGTTTCCTGTGCATCACTGAAACTGAACACAAATTTGATGTTGCTTCTGCAGATTGTCCTAAATAAGTACTGTTACTATAAGCCTGTGATTTATCTATCTATTAATACAGCAAAATTGCTTTAATAGATATCAATAATATTTAAAAATATCTTACATATAAAGATATATTCTCTACAGAACCTATCAAATGGCCTGGGAAAGGAAAATCCTGAAAAAAACAGTGTTGGGGGAGAATGATGGAGGAGTATACCAGACATCTGTGGTCACTATAAAGAAACAAAAACTTCAGGAGGAAGGGAAAAGTTCTAATGAATGTACAGCGAATAAGAGCCTAAAGTGTATTATAATTTTTGATGCTGTCCATTGCAATAAAGATTACCTTAATTCTTTTGCAATGTGCAGTAAACTATGCTGAATAAGAGCAATTTGTCTTTTTCCAGAATTTAATCCAGTGACTGAAGACAGAGAGAATGATTTAACAGAGCTTAAGCAAGCACTAACAGAAAGCTAAGTTACTACAGCCATCCTATTAATGAGTAGATTCTGGTCTGATAAGATACTTGAGTGTTTTTTAAGGCAGTGCAATGTACAAGACAAGTCAAAATCACTTATGAAACTATGGTCTCACCAATACAGCAATCCACATTTTCTTATGACTGTGATGACATTCAGTAAGTCCTTACAAGGAGATCACAGTGGAACTATTACTCTGTTAGTAAATGAATGTTTACAAATCCTTGTGGACTCAAATTGGTAAGTAAAAGTTATCTTTGCTTATAGCTTGGTCAAAAATACAGAGGGATTGAGTATCAAAAATAAATAAAAGATTAATTTCATAAAGATTAAGTACAGGATTGTGTTCATGCTCTTTTAAAGGCTCGTTCGAAACTCAGTTGCTGAAATTTTCAAAATACTTCAATGTTTCAGGTGAGTTTTACTGAAAGTCAAAAGGGCTCATGGTCCCCATTCACGTAATTGCTTGGGAAAATATCAGCTCCTATCCTAGTTCTATAATAAATAGCACATGGCTTAGAAGACCAAGGGCAAGCTTCCTGCTGAAGATCATGCACAAATACTACCATACCACGGAAAATTTTCTGGTGGCGTCAGTGCAGAAGATACAACACAGGATGCCTTTAAGTGCATTAAAAGAACACAGATGATTTTTTAAAAGGAAACCTGGGAAATGCATTGATCATATGTTCAAGATCAACATTTTCCAGTTAGTAGGAGTGTTCCTGTAATACCTTCCTACTTGAGCTCTTTTGCCTTCCAAATGCATTTAACACAGTGATCCAAGGAAATCCACCCTTTCCCAGCCTCTGTGCTGTTCCTCTCCTGCAGAGGTGTTCTTTAATGAGCACATGTTTCTCTGTCACAGGTAGTCCACGTTATGCCTGACTGCATTTCTTTACAGGCTTTAAAACCCTGAGCCTGAAGGCACAAGTGCCATATGTACACTGCGTGGAAGGCTGATCCTTCAGTGGACAGCTCAAGTGATTATGAATTACTCACTTGTGAAATCCTGAAGTGATAGAAACAAAAGGACTGGTGAATCATTATAAAAACGTATTTCTGTTTTAAAAACAATTTAGTTCATTTAATAATAAAGTTACAAAGTTAGCTGAAGATTTCTAAGCAATTATCCTGTATACCTTAAGAAAAAAAATGTATACGTATATAAAAATCTTACATAAATAATTGTTACCTTTTAAATATCACATAAAGACGCAGAGAGGTAACCATCAAAGAAAATGTTACAAACAGCAGACCCTAAACTTTGTTTTGGTGGGATTGGCAGCTAACACTGACCATTTCTGCTTAGCAAATATCTGGATTTGTCTTTTCCTAAGACCAGCTAATCCATGCTATGTTCTTCAGGAACTACACTCACATCTTTTTGTATTCACTTGAAGAACAGGTGGCTCAGATCAGCCAAGCCTTAATCCTACCAGACCTTGAACTTACTGGAACACTGTTGCTCTTCCAGTGGGCTTAGAAGTTCTCTTTTTTTTTCCCTGCTGTTACAATGATTAATAATGATCTTGACACACAGATGCACTTATATACACACTAATAAACACAAATAGGAAACACAATAGGTTAAGATACTTAAATCAGGAATCAGTCAGGAAAGCTGACCAACAGGTTTTCTTAATGTGGTAGGCAAAAACTAATATTTTTACTAAACAGAGTTAGTGTTTTAGATAGTCTTACGAGTAAGAGACAAATGCTCTTCATTATCCATTGATTAAAGGAAAGGTGGTTTCCTATTCTGCATTAATTTACTGAACAGCTGGACAAATCTCCAAAACTTAGAAAAGATTATTACCAAATGTTTTGAAATCTATTGTGCTTTGCCTGTCCTAAATCTGAGTGTTGTACAATTTGATGAACTGAGATAACTGATTTGTACTCAGAGTAGCACAGAGCCCATGACAACACACCTCTTGTGATTGTCTGCACTTAGTAACCATTTCTAAAATCCTGAACTGTCCACTGTGAGCTTGGAGTACTGAGACCACTTACAGACACTTTTCCAAATTATGACTCATTATGTTAAGCCTTCTTTTCATGAAACTCTGCTTAACTGTGCATGTGCTGATTGTTTTCTTTGTCATCTGACTTTCAGACTGGTTACTGATCTCCTTTGATATACTGTACATGACATCCTAACAAAACCAAGTCTTTAATCAAAATGATGAGGATTCAAATGTGTGCCACTGTCAGACAGCAGAGTAAGGCTAACATGCAGCAGATGTGTACTTGCAGGTCAGATGGAATGAATGGATTTAAGACATACAGTGTGTACAATCTTTAGTTTAACCCTAGATCTGATTTTAAAATCCAGGCAAAACATTTTCACAATGAGCTATGTTGGTTTGAACTGCCAGCTGGCAAAAGACTGGCACAAATATTTTACACATGGGATAGTCCTGACAAGCCCTGATGGTCACAATCTAGAAAGCAACAGGAATTCGTTGCAGAGAAAGAGATCACTGGCTCTTGATGGCAAAAATCACTTTATGACAAAAATCACTTGCATCAATAGTTCTGTGTCAATATTTTCTCTTTCATGCTGCTAATCTACAAGATCAAGATGTAGAAAAACAAAAGGCAGGTGATTGCTTCTAACAGATTTCTTTAATGCAAACTAAAAACACTGAGGTTGCATAAATGAAATCTGCAGCTGTGAATCAAAAATAACACTCAAGGATTGGGAAGCACCAAGAGCAAATATGTCAGAATATGATCTGCTTTAATATAGTTTAGAATAGAGCCTGCAAATTTAAACATTTGTTTGTGTGAGCTGAACTTTTCTCAAGAAAACAATATATAAGCTGTGGGTGGGATAGACTGATCTACTTTTCTCCTACACACAAAGAAAAGTTTTAAAACAGTGCCGGCCTTGCTGAGCTCAGTGGGAGTTGTGGTGCTTCATTCTTTCAAGGAGATGCTTTTGCTGCAAACCAGTTCTGAAGTGACTGATGCCACTTGCGTTTAAACTACATTATGATTAATTTTCTTAAGTTCATTACAGGCATTGAATTTATAGTAGGAAAGACTGTTGAGGGCACTGCTATTTATTGGGGAAAGTGTTACCAGATAGTATTTTTATTATAGGGAGGTACAGTAGATACAACTTAATGGACTATAAAAAGAAACAGGTAGTTTATGCTTTTTGTTCTGCTCTAGGGAAATACAGATTTTTATGCACTGTAGTGATATTTGTTTAATGCTGTTGATTTTGAGCTGAAGAGTCCTGTCCCCCTTTGCTATTGGTACATGCCAAGGTTTTGTGGATTCAAGCTGTGCACTGGTTAATTGTAAATTCACTGAAAGAACCACGAGAAATGCTGATGGCAATAATAATGCTTAACTGAATAAGCAGTTAAGCACTTCTTAACAAGCTATCTTGTTGATGAGCCCAGTAGAAATACTGAGATGGATAAATTAATCAGGAGCTAATTCCTGCTTAAGAGCTCTGAGCAGAATGTGCCGTTCCAGGGATACAAAAGAACCAGAGAGTTTGCAGGTACCTCCAGATGTAAATTCCTCTTGTGTAAGAATTTTTCCTATCCAGCATTTCCAGCAGTGTCACTGGTGTGCATGGCTGTTGATCTCCAGCTGGAGCATCGCTCCTTTGATGGTTATAGGTGGAGGGATTGAATTCACAGCAACTCTAACGGCACTCTAATATATACCAGACAATGATATGGCTTTTGTCAGCCACGAGTTTGGGGAAATGTTACTATTTGCAGACTAATGTTTCACTGAGAATAGTCTTTACTCTAAAAACAGAGGTGAATGAGTCCACTGAGGTTAATGAATTCATGAACGTGAGTCAGAGATGTAGATCAAATCTCCTGCCTTTATTCTCTTACTGTATACTGAAATATTTGTACAGTCATTGCTTTCCTTTGACATGGAGAAAATAGCATGATGGTAACTTTTTTTAAGTCATCCTAAGAAAAGTATTCCTGATGTGTAGTCATGTAGTATAAAGGGTCTACCAAAGCATGATGTGTATCAAAAATGTTTTTCAAGAGCACTCAGAGGCTACAGCACCCAGTTTTGTTCTTGGTTGCCCCACTCAAAATCAGTAGAATTATTTTCAGAAGAAACCCCATGCTTAACCATTTCCTTTATGATGGCACTGCTCCTTACAATGCAGTTCATCTCCATCCTGGATTTTTGGGCAAAGAAAATAATCCAGTTTTACATTTTTCCTCATTCTGTTAGGAAGAATTTTATTGAAGCTTTGGATGAGAAAGGGTTACAACTGAAAATGTAACTTTACCTTTGTGATCTGAGCAAATTTTCCTCATTTCTGTTCAGCACACTGAAAACTAACAATTGGACGTCACAATGCGAATATCTACAGTTGCCAGAGTAAAGAATAATATGCAAATGTGCAGTGCTTGAGGAAGGGAATTTATTTTTCTCTTTGTGACCCCTGTATTTAGGTTATACAACAAATATCTTAATAAGTTGATACAGTCACGTATTGCTGAAGAGCCATTAAGTTCCACAGTGTTAACATATATATGTCGTGGAGCATGATGGCTCTATGATCATCAGGTAGTCTCTGATTCTCTTAAAATACTCTGATAGGTGATGTACTGTAGCTTCAAGCATCTTTTTAACCTAGAAGGTAACTTCTGCCACCTGTGTATATGATGTCCAAAACAGTGGATGCCAGTGGAAAGTTCCTATTTTGCAGTCGCAAAATGTTCTAAACCCCAGTCCTGTTCTTGAGGACATCTTCCCAATGTACAGTTTGTAGCAGGGTTGTAGCATGGTCAGTGCAGGATTGGCCTTTAACGTGCACTGTGGAAGATCTCTGGTTTAGGCTATAAATGTTCTGGGGTGAATATTATCTTAGCTCTCACTCGTGCCATCTTTGGTTTCTGCAGTTGGGTATAGATGAGCTGACTTCTGACTGAGCATCTAACTTAGATCAGGTTCCCAGATACACATTCTTATCTTAAAAATCAAAAAGGAAGAGTTGCAGATTATCGATAACCACCAACTACACACCTTCTTGGTGATGAAGAATGTTGTCATAAGTCAACGCCTACACTTTTGTCTTTTAATCTTATGTCTCTGTAAGGCTCCACGATAGTAATATCAGCTGCTTCCTCTCATGTACCTTATGATTCTTCTATCTAGGACCTCAAATACTCCACCTGTGCTTTCTTGTCCTCTCTTGCTGTCCATAGACAGTATCCTGAGGTCTCATTGCTGTACCTAATAACTAGCTGGGCAAGAGGCAGCATGTCCTGTGGCTGCTTGTGTGTTGATTGTCCAGCTGGTGAGCCAGACAAAACAGAACTTTTAAGTTCACGTTGCAGTTTTTCTCTTAATGAGGCCAGTCATCTATCTAGTCATCAGTTTTCATGTAGCTGGGTAGAGCTTAATATCTTTGAGATCGCTGCTCTTCTATTGAATTTATTTGAGATTGGCCAATAGATTCAAAAGTTAGTGGGAAAGACAGAAAACACAGTTGCATAAGCTTGGGATGATCAGGTTAGGAGCACAGTAATGCTTTCTGAGTGCCAGACTAGACTAGTGCACTGTTTAGGTGTGTGCTAGACTGAATGAGACAAACAGATTCAGAGATCAGATAGTTTCCTAAATACTGTAAATAATGCTGTCCCAGGAATGGGTCAAGGAGACCTGCTTGTGTCAGCATATTCACATTGCCTCTCCTGCCACGTTTTGCATCATGGAAATAACTCTGAGTCTAGAACAGTCTCTGGGGCTAATTACACCAGCATCCAGGGGAAATTTTTGACATTGTGGGGAATCCTCATAGGCAGATCACAAACTTGAAGGTGTGTATATTGAACTCGTGTGAAGTCTCTGAGATTTCATGCATCTATTCCTTCAGCTTAGTTTACATAGATGCAAAATCATTCAAATGCGTGAAATTTAGATCCAGAGTTCACAGACTGTCCTTTGCAGAAGAAATAAAATGAAATCTCTGAATAACCCAAGTAATCCCCCTTCTTGTAATTATGTTATCTATTATTATTTTATAATAACCCAAATAATCACACTAGATTCAGGATGGTGTGCTGCTGTTACTGTATTCCTGCAGGACCAAACTCTCTGGGCTGTTAATTTTCATTTGCATCACTTCCTCAGCACAAAGGAGACTTGATGATACATTAACTGGCAGCCCAGAGGTTCACATCGTGCTGGGGAGTCCAGCTGGTGGTGCAGCTCTGGTGAATTGGTTTGTGTAGTCCCTTCCTCACAGTTCCAGTGTAGATGCTGAGCAGTAGAGGGTGGGCAAAAGCAGGAGCAGATGAACTTCTCAGTATAATTTTCTTCTTTAACTCTCAGCTTCCAAAATTGTGTGGTTAGGTTAAGAATCTCCGCTTTCATTTAAAAATTAAATCTCAGAAGCCATAAAGTAAATCAAAAGAAAAACAAACAGATATTAATCTTGTGATGTTTGATCCAATTTTGTGTTTTGAGAACTGTCTTCTGGTTTTTGAACACCTGGATTTGGCAAGGCTGCTATCATGCCTGGAACAACACACACAAAGAGTTTTCTTACTATCACTATTCCCCTCCCACTCCCTTTCAGGCAGATGAACTAATTTGGACATAATATTTCAATACATTTTTTGCTTTGAAGGTGGCTAATAGCCTTCTACAGAAGGAATATATCTAAAAGTCCAGATAAATAGCTGAATAATGTGCTCTTCATGAACCAAATGATGCAAATCTATAGTAAAACAAAATATTAAAAATTAATTTCTCTACTTACATACCAAGCCTGAGTTTAGGATTTAGTATTTCAAAAATTACAAGGGTGGCATAACTGCTATGCTAGGGGCTATGAGTTCTCCTACTTTAATGAGTATCTTGACAACTTTAGGACTTCTACATTAGAAATACTTTATATGGTAGTACAGAATATGTGGGAAAGGACTTTGAGTTCATTATTTTGTACTATTTATCATCTTAAGGAAAGTAAAAAGCTGAGTGTATATATTTATTTAAATTAGTTAGGCTTTAAAGACCTAAAATTCTTAGATCTGTTAGAACTAAATCCTAAAATGTGTTCTGGCAATCAGCAGTTTAAATGAATTGAAGCATGCATTTGCAATTTCTTGGCTGGATCACTATCACATTAAAGGTATCCAGCAAATCTGAGTCCTTTCTGTCTAAATATTCTGAAACTTTACAGCAGTTACTTACGTTCCCAAAATAGAAACCAAAAATACTGCATAAGAACCTGGAATGGGGGAAAAGAATTAAAAATCCCGTTTTTGAATAATGGGATCCTATTTTGATATTTGCAAATGCACTTCATTAATGTCTTAAGATTTAAGAAACTGAAATGTCTCTAAAACTTTACAGTTTATCTTGGTATGAGTTAAAAGAGACTTTGAAATGCCTTTTCTTCTCTTAAAATGCACTTGAGGGGCTTCTGTGAATCTTTTTATTTGCTGAGCACACCAGAGCGACTCGCTCAGAAAAGTTTGGGGCTATCAAGTAAAAAAAGTATTTAGTTTTTTCTCTAAATGTCTGCTATTCACTCAACAGATTGGAGATGCTTCTCTATCATACAAATTCCTCAGGTATTAGTTGATGGTTTTTCGGCTGTTTTGTATAAGAAGGTATCTGTATGCTGAGAATTCTTTATCAGATTGTGAGTGGAAGAATTTCACTCTCTCTGGATGGTGTTTTATGTGGTCATACACCACACATGCATTTTACTGAAATACCTGGTTTAGTTTCCTGGTTTCTTTTTGACTTTTTTCTTTTTTTACTTGGAGACCCGAATGCAATGGTCAGGGGGACTGGAGAGCTCAGAAGGTTAGTAATGAGATAGGGAGCCCTTTTCTTCGAGGTCACTGGCATGAATTTGACCCTGGTTAGTAATAACCGAGAGTTGTTACCAGCTGGTGGCTCTTTGGTGGCCTACGACACACAAGCTGGTGGTTTCACTTTGTGTAATGACCCATGGCTGCATACACATGCACGCAGTCTCCAGTTAAAACATGTGCAAATAGCTTGGGAAATACCATGGGTCTCATGATTGAACTTCAAAACTCGGGCTGAAAGGTCAACTGTGGCGGCAAGTAAGAGTGACAGGCTTTCTGCCCTGTCAGCCACAGAGAACAAGGTGCTCACCAGCACACACACAGGTCATTTGCTCCTGCTTGGACAGTGGAACTCACACATTTAAAGCAGAATAACAAAATAATGGGTAAGGACTAAATTAATTCTGTACAAGACAAAGTTATGAAGCAAATCCTTGCAGGTCTGGAGTCTGCGAGCAAAAGGAGAGAAGCAGAAAATAAAGGGGAAAGGAAGCTGGAAAAAAAAATAATGGAAAAGGGAAGTTATGGAATGGTGAAATGAATGTAGAGAACTGACAGCAAATACTGTAATGGCCCATGCTTCCCAAAACACCTGACCCCTCTTCTTGCCTCCTTTACAGCGTTAATCTACTTATGAAAAAGTGGCTTGTTATATAAGATGAAAAATACAGCAGAGTATTTAGGCACATTCTTCACTTCCAGCACGTGCAACATCCTGCTTGTTTCAGCTGAGTGACTGTTGTTCCTACAGTAGGTATTTGCTTATCTACCTTACCAAAGTGTAGTTTTATATTTAAGCTGTGTGGACTCAGCTAAAGGGTTTGGTTATGATGATGGATGTGGTTTTACTGCATCATCAGCAAGCAGCATGATGACCAGGAAATTAGCAAGGAGTAACAAAGAAATAAGATCTCCACTGATGTGACAGGAACTTTAGAGAGGGTTGGGATGGCTTTTGGAGCAAATGCATGCTGGGTCAGGATTTTCCACAAACCCGTTCATCCATCTCTACAGTTACTGTTAAATGTCTGTGACACACGTGTGTTGATTCAGTGGTGAAAGGCTTAAAGATCAGGCTGGGTTGACATTTTTCTTGTAAGGCTCAATATCATGAAAACATTTGAAGTGTAAAGAGCTGTAGAACTGGCTAGTTTCACATGTCATGCTGATGCTGTGTGGCTTTGTAAAAGAACTGATACACTTTGACGCTCTAGGCCTGAAGCAAATACAAAGCAAAGGACTTCTGAGCATGGCAAGAGACCGTGAAGCAGCAGCACAGAGCACCAGGTAAGATCAAATTCCTGGCTATCTTCCATTTCCCTGTCAGACTGTGTATGCTTAATAAACTGCTTTTACAATAGTGATAGGATATGACTGCCACCTGCATGCTATGTAATGTGTATCCTCTACAGAAAGAACATTTAGCAGCTGCAAGATGTAAGTACTTTAAGCCTAGAATACCTGGATGTTCTAAGGTGAGCTCACTGCTTTCTAAGCTGTAAAAAATGCTTAATCCCTGTGTCACTTTATATTATTTTGTGGTTAATGCTGTCAGTGCTGACATAACCAGGGGCAGAATCTGGCCTATCATATTTAGTAGGATGTGATTCCTCAACTAGACACTACAGCCTCATAAGGGCAAATACTCTGCTTTGTTTTTACATCTGAAATGTGAGGGAGTGGACCTTGTCTTGCAAAGCTGTAATTGCCAACTCTGTGTGAGCTCAGTGCTGGTACATGATTATCTGCAGATGCTAAGTCCACAGTTTGGCTTAAGAACTTTAAAGAAATACCCAACTGACCACTTAGCAATATATTTTTGTTGACTCTTTTGACTGACACTGAGATAGAAAGCTCTTTGGAACAGGAAATCATGTCTTATTTGATAATTATATGAGGCCTTGTTCCTAACTAGTGTTCTACTGAAAAATTATTATATTGTTTAATGAATTTTTAAACTTAGAATAGTGCAAACACTGTACATAGCTTATATTAAGTTCTGAGGCTTATTAATAATTCTTGTATGTAAATACCTTTCTTGTCTCTAAATCTCTTCTCCTCTGCAGTCACTTTTCTTTAAGCTTCAGTTATATTACCTCATTAACTTTTTCTTGTTTTGCAGAAGCAGTAGATTCTGCTCTGCTCAAAGGCAAATCTTTCTGCTGCAGTTAGCAGGGGACTGCTTGTATGTAGGTCTTCACTTCCTGCTCATTGTGTCTTTTGGTGCTTCTTGCAATAAACTAAGGATTATTATATTGTTTAGTCAACTTTGGTTTTGTCTTTTGCAGTCCTTCATTGCTAAATAAGAAAGCCAAGCTTCTCAAGCAGCATATTGCTGCTTTCCAATAGTAACCAGAGATAATTCATACGTAACCATTGATTTTCTATCAGGAAGTCTTACAAAGAGCATGAGTAAGGACGCATCTAATAACATGTCAGACTTTTCCTGTTTTCACCCTTGAATGCTCAGTCCAGAATACTGATCCCCGCACCAGAGAACAACCACAGTTTACAAAGTCAATATATACTGTATGAAGTAGCTGTATAGTTATGATAGTTACCACAGGGAATGAAACCTAAAATTTTTAGATGCAAGCAGAGGGCATAGGCAGGATCTGACTTTTCTCTGAAGTAGGCTCAGCTAGAGGAAAAATATTGATTTTCACCACAGCCATCCTTCCTTCTGAAGTTATTTCATGTTTGAAAGGAATGCATGAGGCTATAGAGAAAAGGAAAAAGGGTGGTATTTTATCTTAATTTATAACTTTATTTTATTTACAGGGTTCAGTTATTTTATTCTCTTCCTTAAATAAAAGCAAATAAACCAGAAGATTTTCTTTAACTGCAGTGTTTGATATATACTTCATTGTAAGTTATTAATTAGTATCAGTGCTCAGTCATGGCAGTCATGATTTCTTTCAAGCAGGTATTGCAGAAATCAAACAAAAAAACTAAAGATAAATTAAATTTGAGACTTTTATTTGTGTAAAACACCCAAATGTTAACAAATTTCTCTGAACCAACAGCTGTGGCTTAAATCTCTGAAGTCTTAAACCAGCTTTTCTCAGACTGCATGGAAACTGCCAGCTTCAGTTCAGGAGGTCTTTGCAGACTGAAATCAATTGCTTGGCTTCAAAACCCTGTAGTCAATACTGGCTTTTTCTGGGAGAAGGGCTGCTGGGCTTGGTGGGACACTGATCAGATGCACAGTGAAGTTGCTGTTGGGGCTGGGTGGGTTTTGGTAGAACCACGTTTATGCTGAAATGCAGGCACTCCTTTCAGATGGGTCAGAGGAAAACTGGAAGAGGGCATTGGGGAAGTAGACATGCAGATTAAATTCGATAAGCCCCCTGGAAAATCTAGTTTTGCCTGTGTTCTTACACTCGTTTTTTCAAAGAGCACAATTGACGGCTTGATAAGCATGAGCAGTATGAAAAAAGAGAAACAAAATCAGTTCTAAACCAGTATCATGTGTAATTCTCATGTTATGGCATTTATTTGAGATAATTTTAATAAAAGCAGCATGCCCAGTGTACCCAAATGAAAATATGTTTCCATTGCAGTGTATAAGAACTCCAGTATTATTTCTGTCCCTTCTTTTAAAAAAAAGGAACTAATTTTTTTAAAATTTAAACAGTTCCACTTCGTGTTCTTGTTCCTCATTCTTCTGAAGAATTTCTGCCTGAAGCACAGCTACATTACACTCATAAAACAAATCAAGGTATCAGCATTCTTCAGTACTCCAACCACTCCAATCACTGCTGTGTGAACAGCTGTGAGTGCATTTTTTTAATATTTGAAACTAAAAATACTTCTGGGCCTAAAAGTGTCCAGTTTTGCAAGCCTTCCTTGGCCAGGACACTTCTCAGATATTCAGTGAAATTCTAAACCCAGTAGGATTCCAGACTGAAAATCAAAATCTTGGGAATGTACTTCAGCGGGGTAAAAAACCAACGCAATAAATAAACTTTAAGGAAAAAAATTCCTTTTTTGATTAAGAAAGCAGAAAACAAACTCTTAAAAATACTGACTCTCAAAACACAGCTCTGTATTTCTGATAGAGCAATTCCTTGTGCAGGAAATACCTGTGTAATTAACGTTTACTGAAGCAAAAGCTCAAACCTGCATTCTGCCCATTCCAAACTTCTGCTGACTTCATGCAAACCTAAGTGTTCTAGAAGTGTCCCACTTTCTTATAAAGCACAAATGTAGATTTTATAATAGTGTAAGGAAGCATAAACCCTACCAATACAGTATCCATATAAAATGACTAATAATCGTGTTAGCATGGATAGAATGAAATAAGCAACAAAAGATCTTGGATTTGACCAGAAATTCAAAGGTGATTTCAGTGATGGCACCTTTTCCTGAAGATGTCTGGCTGCAAAGCCAAGGAGTCCAGCAGAGGCAATTAGGTGAACTAAAGACAGGATTATTCATTCCTCAGTTGACTCTGAAGTGAAATAATTCTGCATGAACTGAATGTACCAGAGTTTTGAGTCACTGATACCTAGAACACTTAAAATATTAAATATTTGCATGTTACTAGGTGAGTGAATAGTTTTCTGCTTATTCAGCTGTAATTAGTAATTACAGACCATTAGAAACAAATATACTACACCTATCAATAGAGGAATACAGAGTGAGACTGCTTCACAAAGCACTGGCACAGTATGAGGTGTATAAACAGTGATTTGGTACCTCAGTAGTAATTCTAAGCATGGCAGTTTGTTAATCCTAAAATTGAGTAAAAATGAATGCAGCAGTAAAGAGAATATCTAGACATTTAATTACCTTGTAATTTGAAATGCTTTTTGTTATTATTAGTTCAATTTATAAAAGCACCATGTCTAAATTAGGTGGGTTTATGTGTAGTTCTTCTCTACTTACTAAACCTACTTAGCAACACAAGAGATTTTTAAAAGATAATGAGAAAAAGGTTTTCCCCTTCGTTCTCAGCTAATTGTGTTTTGTGATTTCCTCGGCAGTCTCGTTTGACCTGATGCATTCATAGGTTGTAAGGTATGAGGTACAGAATGAGATTTTATATTTTCTGCATCACCCAAGAGCTAATTAAAGCACTAAATCAGTTTATGAAAGAACTCAGTTACTCTTCTCACAGTACACAGGGTAAAAAATTGGTCAAAAATTTTTAGCTCTTCGGTTTTTTTTAGCTCTTAAGGTAATGCATCTAGCCAGGTGCAAAATATGATGGGAACGAGCCTTCAAATTGAACTCTTAATTCTTTGGAGAAGTTCATTACTGGAACAATGTTGTGATACATCAGCAATAGAGCCCAAGTGTGTATTAGTTCTTCTCTACTCAGTTATTCATTCCTCCCACAAATCTATGCCATATCACTTGTTTCAGTAGCTCCTGTAATTAAGACAGACCAAAAGCTGTAGATGTTCAGGGGTTTACAGTTCCTTCTTAAAAATGGCTCACAAACCACCTCTGACTATGTCTCATCCATCAAATAACAAACAATGAAAATCCACGACATGAAATTACACCTTGTGGAGCTCCTTGTTGAAGGCCAAGAACTGTAAAAGGAGGGGAAACCAGCAGTTGCATTATTGAAACAATTGGAGTAACTAGTCTAAAGATACTCATTTGAGTCTTAAATACTGTTTCTATTCCAGCATAAAATGTAAAACCCCCACTGCTCTCGGAGTAAATCTGTTCCAGATTCACATGGCAAGCAGCGCCGTGTTCAGTTGCAGAGTAGGTTTCTAAGCCACAATAATTTCAATGCCACAAGGAACATAGACTATTAAGTAAGTAGTAGAACCTGGCTAATTCACATCAGTAGTTCAAAGCACCAATGTCTATTACTAAAATTTGTAAATTAGTAAGTTATCAACCAGCATAGCCCATTTTCACGGTTTTCCCATGAGCGTTAATGATATTTGATGTTTTCTTAAAGTCTGCTCCTGCAGGCTAGTGAGTAGATGCAAACTTTAGCTTCAATCAAAAAAGAGTTCTCGCCTTTATGGTTAGAGATAAAACATGAGCCAGCTGAACCCTGGAGTATCAAAAACCAGAAGGCAAATAAGCAGAGCCCCAAATTTATTTATTTATTTTTTAAAGATCTGGCAAGCATAAAGCTAATCTTTTGATATTTGATGGACCACTTTATGCTTTTTAAACACCTGTAGTTAGCAATATTGAACTGGCACAGTATGAAACAGAAGTGCTCTCCAAATACCATTGTACCAGATCCTGATTTTGCAAGTCGATAAACACCATCCAGTGGGAGCTTACGGCACTGTGCAAGTTTGAACCTTTATTTAATAGATGCAGGTTAATATTAATTATTTATTAAAATATAGTGTAAAATATTCTTTTTTTTTTTTTTTCCTGTATAGAATTAAAGTAATCCTTGTAATATGAAACCTGAGCACAGCTCTCTAATTTAGCACAGCACGTAATTATGGAGTTAAGCACGTGTGAAAACGCTGAATCAGCTTTTTTCTTTTGTGTATGTGCTGAGAACTAGGGAAGAATCTCCAAATTATTTAAAGTTTTATTTTATTATTCATTTAAGGACAAAACGTGACAAAAATGAAAAGGTCACTGAAAGTATTGGAGGCACAAATTTTTTGACTTTCTTTCATGTGAGAGATCATNCAACCAGCATAGCCCATTTTCACGGTTTTCCCATGAGCGTTAATGATATTTGATGTTTTCTTAAAGTCTGCTCCTGCAGGCTAGTGAGTAGATGCAAACTTTAGCTTCAATCAAAAAAGAGTTCTCGCCTTTATGGTTAGAGATAAAACATGAGCCAGCTGAACCCTGGAGTATCAAAAACCAGAAGGCAAATAAGCAGAGCCCCAAATTTATTTATTTATTTTTTAAAGATCTGGCAAGCATAAAGCTAATCTTTTGATATTTGATGGACCACTTTATGCTTTTTAAACACCTGTAGTTAGCAATATTGAACTGGCACAGTATGAAACAGAAGTGCTCTCCAAATACCATTGTACCAGATCCTGATTTTGCAAGTCGATAAACACCATCCAGTGGGAGCTTACGGCACTGTGCAAGTTTGAACCTTTATTTAATAGATGCAGGTTAATATTAATTATTTATTAAAATATAGTGTAAAATATTCTTTTTTTTTTTTTTCCTGTATAGAATTAAAGTAATCCTTGTAATATGAAACCTGAGCACAGCTCTCTAATTTAGTACAGCACATAATTATGGAGTTAAGCACGTGTGAAAACGCTGAATCAGCTTTTTTCTTTTGTGTATGTGCTGAGAACTAGGGAAGAATCTCCAAATTATTTAAAGTTTTATTTTATTATTCATTTAAGGACAAAACGTGACAAAAATTAAAAGGTCACTGAAAGTATTGGAGGCACAAATTTTGTGACTTACTTTCTTTCATGTGAGAGATCATCAAGCTCCTCAGAATGCATCCATGGACAAAATTATGAAATAAGTTTCTGTATGTAGATTCCAATTTTTGCAAATGATGAAGTAATGTTTGTAACAGATTTGTCTTTCTGAGTCTTGTTGTCCTAGTGGAATATGGCTCATTTTCCTTCAGGATCATTGCAGGAATCTCAGCTAAAACCTTACATCTGCCAGAATAGAGGATTAGACAAATTGGCAGGTGGTAATAGACTCAGAAGTTAAAAGGAAACAAACTGAGCAGCAGGATAAAATCAGGGCAAGGTAATTAACATTCTGTTTATATTTTCGAAGAAGAAACAACAGGAAAAGAACAGATGCCGGTTCAGATTTGTGGACACTCCCAGGAATTTTTTCCTTTAGGTAAAACAGTAAGAACTGCCCAGAACCCGTGGGACTCAAGTGGCCACTCTGGTGGAAGAGGTCAGGTTGCACTGAGACACAAGTCACAGAGAAAGGTGTCATTTAATACACATGGTTGCTTCCTGCACAGAACTGCTTCTCAGCTCCAGATGCGCTTGTGGAAAAAAAAAAAAAAGTCACAAGCGAGCAACTAGAATTTAGAAATTATAATATAAATTAAAAGTGATATCAGAGCGATTGGGAGTTTGTTTAAGGCAAATTTTAGTCTGGCATCGTACCATGGTACCTTAACACACCTGAAGATACATAGCCCAAGAGCTACAGGGGAAAACAGAACAATCATGCAGCAATCAGTCATTTTTTGAAATACCACATGGGGCATATGGCAGAGAACAAAGATTATTCTGTGCACAGTGCCTACTGCCAATGCAGTGTTCTTTGAGGGGCTGATTCAGAAGTCAGATGGGTTTGTATCAAAATATGTAAGATTTTGGGGAACTTACCGAAGAAAAGAGAAATCATGTAAAACACTGGCCCTGGTGAGGGCTACTACAAAATTCCCAGCTGCCCGAGGTGGACAAGATCATTCATTAGTGCTTAAGTGTCCCTGCAGCTTTGTGGAAGTTGAATACCTTCAGTTTCACCCTGTTGGCTACAGGCTTGATGTAGTGACAGCTGAAATCTTTGTAAGTTTTTTTCAGTAATCTCAGTGAGCTTTAACACCCATCTGCAGCCTTTCACCTGTAGTGAGCAGAACTACCTGTGCATCTGATTTTCATGTCTGTACAAGTAACATTAAAATAATTTTACCAGTTTGTTTGAAATATATCAGTAGTTTTATTTAGGCCTGTAAGTATATAGCAGTTGTATCTGAATTACCAAGCAGAGGTGATTTCATGCAGAGAGAAATTATTGCTTTTCTCCTGTGTAGCAATTTATACTGAAGTAGGATTGTCTTCCGCTCTAGGGAAAAGATAAAGAAGTTTAAATGTCAGTGAAAGGAATTTTGAGGCAAAATGCCATACAAAATGTCTCTGCAATGAGAATTTTACCTGTAATTTCCCATGTATGTAGGGTGAAACTCTGGACAAAAGGGTACTGTGATACCCTGTCAGTGAGGTGTGGTCTGAACACCAGGTAGGGGCAAAGCACTTGGCTAAGGCACAGCTGTGGAACCTGAGAGAGATGTTCAGTACCCATTCCTGAAGAATTTTCTTTAACCAGTCTGTATCTCAGTCCTTTCACTGGTAAAATATGGATCATATTCCCCAACTGCACGATGAGTTAAATATCACATCATCCTTACCACTTACTAATGCTTGTAATCATTCCCTGCGAGATCAGAGAGTCTTGCAAGGTAAAGCATAATCCAAATACGAGGAAATCGAAGCCAAAGCCTTCCATGCAGTGGGAATACCCAGCAGTACTCGTTGGGAATAAACTTCCATTCCAGCCTATTCCAAATGTCCATGCAATGCTGCTGTTATGACATCTGAAGTTTCTCATGGCAGTATTCATTTCCTTACAATGGATTGTACCATGGAGCTACAAGGGATTCATGCCTAGAAGAGGGAACTTGTTGATTTTCATGTCTGTGCATCCAGTGTAGCATTCATGGCATGGGTTTGTTTTAGATGAACAGATTGGGCTGTTAAGGCAGCAGAGTGTGTTTGCTGCTGTCTTTCAGTGTTGTTTTATGTTAGGTGGTGAACCGTAAAATGTTTCAGCTTTATATTTTGAAGTTTAACTGAGTCTTTTGAAATAAGCTGATTTTTCTCTAAGATGTCATTACATTATTTTTTGAAGTCTTCAAATTTTCCTTTTTTTTTATTTTTAGTAAGAAACATCGAGAGAGATTAAAAGCAAGTTTGATTTAATTTGTACTTTTTGAATTTATTATTTCTGTGTAGTGCTCTTGCAGAGCCAAGATAAATACATTTTGTATATTATGTCTTTGCAGAATTCCCACTGTGTGGTACGTAGGCAGAAGTAGGACAGAGAGGATGGATTTACATTTGCCCCCTTTATTTGTTAGGAATTTAGTGTGGTTTTAGCTGCAGTGTGCATAACTCCTTGCTATACAATATTGGAAACATTTTGTTGAAATCAAGTTCCCCTCGTTGTCTAGCATACTAAATTAGAAAGACAGTAATCTTTCTTTTGCTAACACAGTTCTTTCTAACCCAGTGACCCAGATCCCAGTGAGTTTCCTTAAGCTCAGAAACATGATTTCACAGAACAGTCTGTACACTGGTGCTAGTCCTACCTTTTTTAATTGTTTTCCTTATGGATGGTATTTTCATCTGTTTGGTTGCATATTCTTTTTGTTTGTTTTAAAGCAAAGCTAAGATAATAATAATTCCTAATTCATCAACATGGCCCTAACTGATTTCTCATTGTCCTTTTACTAACTTCTCAAGGGAATTTTAAAATAAATTTGGTATTGAAAAATTATTTTGGGGCATCATGCTACAGCATGAGAACTAGATTTAAAGGACATTTACCCAACTTAAATAAGCAGCATAACAACAGGCAGAAGATATTTCACTATAAATTGGAAGGAAATCAGTAGAAGCTAATTGATTTATAAAATAAATGATTGGAATGATTTTTAAATAAATTATGAGCAGGTATACTAGAGCTTATAAATAAACCTCATATCCCTGTAGGTAGTTCCAACAGGCTAATCTTAGGAAATTAAGTATCAGTAAACTAGAGCAAGGATGCTGGAACATAGCATGGATAGCCATCCCCTGATATTCTTGGCACATACCAGATGTTATTTAATTTAGGAAAACCAAATTTCAGCACAGACACCACTGCACTTCACATAGTGACAAAATGCTGAATGTGCCATTCCAAAAAACCAGTGTTTTTAGACATCCAGGGAAACTGCAATGATCCTCCTGCTCGCTGGAGGTCAGGAAATCTAAAGCTCCACAAGTTTTGTATTGGATCATTAGAAAAGTTGAAACAGTAGGAGGTATCAGGGAGATTTGAATCACCCCTTTAAATCATATTCTACTGGATACATTTGCTGAACAAATTTTCACCAGTTTATCTGGAATTCCATGATTTAAGCCACGCTCCAGTAGATGTTCAACATGACTTCAATGGATGAGTGAGTTTATATTTAGGGTTGCTCAGTTTAGTAGCAGGCAGTGCTTCTAATCCCTGTGGAGCTGCTATTAGCCATTGGTTGACCTGAAATTCACATGATTTGGCTTTAATTCAGAGCCTGGTTTGCTGCTTTGGGTGGGTTTTGTTTAAATTTGGACCAGTCACTTAAGCCAGTTTTTCTTGAGTTTTTCTTCTTGTTCTTGAGAAAATCTGTTTTTAACAGTAATTTCAAGCACTCCTCTATGATATTTCTATTTCTTGTGCTGATTGCCTTTAGGGTTTGGCCAGAGGGGTAGGGAGGGCCAGGGACAGGAGGGTGGGCAGGGGGAAGCAAGGATGTGCTTTCAGTGTGGCCTCTAACATCAGCATGTTTTGTTCCTTGCCTGTGAGGAATACTCTGAGTGTCCAGACAGTGTGCAATTAAATTCCAGAGGTACTGGAGGGAACATTCCACATGTTTTTAATAATGACCCTTAGAAATTTAATGTGACCTTTTTTTTTTAGTATCATTTGGGATCTGGCAGTCCAGCTTTTGATTAGATTGCAGAAGGGTTACGTTTCATATCAGAAAAAAAAATTATGTCTGTATTTGGCTTGCAGAAAAGTGCTTGAAAGCTGTGTGCAATCCTCAGCAAAGTTTTCTTTTGTGAATGCAATGTTTAACAAGCAAATACATTTCATCTGCTTTTTTAACAAGGAGAATATTCCTGTCATTTAAAAGTCTTGAGATATTTTCTGGGGGTAGTTCTCTATGTTTTTGCTGCAGATTTCTTTGTATTTATCTTTCTGGGAACTACTGGTTGATGGGACAAAATGTGATTGCAGGATCTTTGAGCTTTAGAAGGTCCTATTCAGTATTCCCCATGTGTGAAAATCTCACTAGCTGGCATTACAAGGGCAGAATCTTAATGCACTTGTTAGGGTTTGTTCTGTAGAGCGTTGGTTTGATGTGGCCTCTGCCTTTTTACTGGCTAATCACTGTCCACTGGGACTGGAGATGGGTAAGTAGCTATTTCACTTGTCTTGTACATGTCCATATACAAAGATACATGGTTACTTACCACGGAGATGGGCAGGAAATAACAATGAGGGGGGAGATCTTTACCTCATTAGTAACATTACATTTCCTATAGTGCCTATTTTTCATATATTAAAAGTTAATAAGATGGTGTTAGCTTACAAGACTTAAAGAGAGACGTGATCCTAGTAAATGTGTTTAGAGGTTCAGAAAATATTACTAAGGTATTCTAAAGCATTTCCAGAACTCTTTCCTTCGTGTTCTTTATATGTCAAACAGTAGTATTTTTTTATTCCTTATTTAAAGTCTTAATGCCTGCAGCTACCATAATAAAATTAATGTTAGATATAACAGTTACAGTTTGAGCCCCCAGTCTTGACTAGGGCTATGGAGTAGCAGGGGTGGAGCAACACCCCGAGCAGGATAGCTCCTCTCAGAAGACAGTGAAATGTGCCTGGACAAGACTCTCAGAAGTCCTCATGCATCCCTTTTATAGATAAGGAATTGATAGATTAAATTATGCACTAAATTAATAACTAAGTTACAACAGAAGTGAATAAAATCTTCTTTGGAGAAAGCTCTGTTTATCATTCCTATAGGTATTGTGTATGTTTTGCAGTGGGCACACTGTCAACCAAAGCTAAGTTTAACACACACATAAAAGGTACTTTGCTGGCATCTTTTCATTGCCATTTTATCAAAATTACTGTAGCTCAGATGCTGTGGCTTCAAATTGCTTCTTCTGTATATGAACAGAGTGCTGCTTGTAAGAACAGATAAGAGCCAAGAATACAGTTGGCACTAAATAAATAATACTTAATATTTTCATCCTTTTATAAATAACTCTCTTGCATTCTTCTCTGAAGTTTACATGCATACCTGGATGGGGTTCTGTTAAACATAGATATTTTTTCCATTGTTTAGAGAAAATATATCGAGAGGAGAACTTTTCAATTAACTGCACATACTCCAAGAGTTACAAAGGTCAGTCACTTCTCAGGAAGCTTTGGAACTCCTGTAAAATGCTTCCATGTGTTTATGTATCTGAAAATATAAAGCAAAAAATAGAATAACAAAAATGTTGAGAAAGAGGATTTCTCAGAGGGTAAAAATGTGAGGAAAAACCCCATCATGGAAGTAACCATCATTGCCTCAAGCCTAGCTCGGTGTGGGAGACTCCAATGCGACTGCATTGCTGACTTCCTTTGTGCAAAAGGTAATTTTGGGGGGAAAATACAGTAAGGTACAATAGCCTTTGTGTTATATTCAGAGTATGATCAGCTAATAAGGTTTATTTTTGTTAGTGCTTAGCATGAAACACACTTCTTGAAACTAGCTGGGCTGAGCTCCTTGCACAGCATCTGAGTGTGCAGTCAGCAGCTGTAATTGCTGTGAGGGTGGAGGTGACACCACTCTCCTTACTGTCTCTCTTGCATAAAACATTGAGCACAGACTAAAATATGTCTCTAGTTTTGTGGGTGACTTTAGCTACTTGGGCATAGAGGCGATAGAGCCAATTTCTGCAAAATTTCAGCAGACAGATTAAGTCCCCCGATGAGATTTCTGAAAAGATTTAAAATATCTTTTGTAGCCTGTAGAAATGCTACTTCCACAGTTTTGTGATAGATCTAGAAACTTTTGATTTTGCTGCAATGTTTTTAATACTGAAGAGAAAATAGCGCTGAAGTGATTTACTGAAAAAAGGCTTTCTTATGCAATACTCATCAAATTTACAAGGACTGTAACTTAACCTTTTCTTCTTAGTGTTGACATTGTATCTTGCCTTATTTTTACACAGTTCAGTGGAAGTTATGCTTGCAGCAGAATGCAGGCTCTTTGTGCATGTCAGTTTTGAAACATTTTCACTAGGCAAAGCAGTTTGAATCCTGAGAAAAGGAGATATGGGCTTGCTACCAGAGCAGTTTTACACAAACATTTAATTTGTTACTTTTCTCTTTCTCTTTTTTTAAAAACTTCATTTGTGGTGACTGTATTTGGTCTGCAGAAAAGGGCAGAAGTAATCAGAATGTTTATTTTATCACCAAGTTTGTATGATAACGTTTGCTATAAACCAATTTTTTTAAGGTTCCAAGAGAGTAAAATTGATTAGATGCATATTTTCTGCCTTATACAACAGATCACACCCAGATGCACAGCTTTTCTCAGGTAAGTGAGCTATTATATATTCCCCTTTTCCTTCCCTTCCCCATCTCCCTTAATTAATAAGGAAAACCAGACATCTATCTGCATGAGGCTTGTTTTAAAGTCAGTACATATATCCGTGGAAAATAAATATCTAGTTACTAGGATTTATCCACTGGGGCCAGCTCTAATAATGAATTTGAAATAGGATTTTCTTACTACAGCAAAAAAAAGAAAAAAAAAATTCCTCAGACTCAAAGATAAATCAAAGGAAAGTGGCACCCCGGTGGACCAGACAACCCATTGGCAGCACAGTCACATGAAAGCCTCAGAGGTCACTACCTCAGTATCAGCAAAGCTATTTGTAGAGCTCACTGTGGAGTTTCACATCGTGGCTAAATCAGAATACTTAATAACCTGGCACCCAAATTTCACATGTTGCCAGCCTCAGTCCTTGTGTGAGCCTTCCTTTCCCTGCTTTGGAAGCTTCCCCTTTGAGTTGTAAAACATGGATATACAGTCCTATGTTTTGACAACTGAAAAAAAAAATTAATTTAGAACCAACATTAAGAGACTTACTGTGTGGATGTACAGGTAGGTGAATTTTATTGCAAAAAAGCATGCTGGCTACATCTACAGCAGATACTCTGAAATGAGAAGGAAAAGATAACTCTAATGAAATCTTAGTTATGTGCTTTTTCTTCCAGTCTATGATACCACTAGAGTCATTACAGAATTTTCTTCACAGCAAAAAAAAGTTAGATCATTATTATTTTAGATCATTTACATTTATGAGTAAAGTATCTGCTTTCCATGATTTTTTTTTTCTTTTTTTCCTTTCTTTAGGATGCTTTGGTTTCTTTTGGGGGGATGGAAATGTAGGTCAGACGGTTGAACCCATTCCCACACACATTCTCTTTTCTACCCATCCATTAATTTTGATTTTGAAGAGTCACAATGGAGTCTTCTGAAATTTCTGAATTTGTGTCTCATGTCCCTGTTCTAATGTAAGAAGAGCCTCCCCAGCCAATTTGTATCTCCCAGAAGCCAAAAAAGCTGGAGTGATGGCCTGTCCTCACTTGGAGAAGAGGCTGTGGTGCTCTGCAGGAGATGTAGTTCAACAGGAATGTTCAATCTATACAGCAGATCAGGAGCCAAGAAATACTTGAATAGAGCTCCCACGGCTGAGCAGGGCTCTGAGCACCTCACTTAATCTGCAGTGTGACCACTCCCCACCTGTAAATTGACACACACTTCCTTGTTTCACAAAGGCTTCAAGGGGATAAAAATCTGTGAAAGTTAGGAGATTCTCAGATACTGTGATAAGTCCCAGGATAAACAAATGTTGAATGCAAACCAGCAGCTTGCATGGTACATATTCAAGGGCATGTGGAATGAATTAGAAAGATGAAGAGAGGGAGCAAAGGAATGAGAATGGGAAGAAGCAGAAGGGAGGAAGGATAGACAGAAATGCTGCAAGTCAGGCATGGTCACTGGAACTATGGGAGTTACACAGAGTCCTGCACACTGAGTTCAAGCTGCAAATAATGTTGGAAGTGTATCTAAAGCAAGCTGAACCAACAGCTTACTAAATGAGTTTTTTGCGAAATTCCAGTGTTTTGTGAAGTGACCAAAAGTAACTCCCAAAGAAGGCATCTTACTGTGTGCATTTAGAGCATGAGTGGAGATATTAAACCTAGATTTTGTTATCTCACAATATCTTTTTTGGACGGAGAACAATATAAGCAAGTTAAGAAAATTAATTTTCTGTACTGTGCCCTGCCAATGGTGTGAGAGAAAAGGCAAGTCTGGATATAGACGTGTGGATCTGTAAATAATAGTCAATAAGGCCATACACAATTCTTTAGCTGCCCTTTCCCTTTTCCTTTAAACTGCATATTGGGAACAGATTAATGGCTTATTTTTCTGACAATGGAATATAAAGATTAACCATTCACTCATGAAAAAATTCATTTTTGGAACTGCAGGGTAAGCAATTTGACAGATCAGTTAGAGAAACTGCTGCTGCTTTTCAAAGAACTGAAGAGTGTGGTCAGTAAAGAAGAGGAAAAGCTGTTTGGCAGGGCAAGAAAGAGGTGACAAAATTCAGAGAGAAAATGTAGGATTCATGCATAGAAAGCTCTAAGTGATGCCAGGGAGATGGCTTTATCTTACTACTGGAATGTGTGGAAAGCCTGCTGCTGGGATGCAGTATGTATGTCCTTTTTGTTCCAGAACATACTGGATGTGGCACATTCCTGTGCAGAAGGACAAAACTCCCAGCTAAGCTTTCCAAAAAGGATTTAGGCAATGCACAGTAATTTATGCTGGCTTTCTGCACCAGAGGTCAAAATTGCCACTGGTCATACTAATGACAAGCCTCTGCTCGACTGCAGTGAAACGAGATTAGGTGTGCTGATACTGCAAAACCTCTTTCAGCAGCAAGGAGTGAAATGGCTTGGTGTTAAATAGAAGGACCTGAAGCAGATGGTTGCTCATGATTTGCTGAGGAATGCCTCAAAGTCCCTCTAAGGTATCTAATGCTCATACCATCTACATTAGGCTGGGCTGCCTTAGAAGCAAATGAATAATTTTGGGGGTTTTCTCTCTCTTTTTTTTTTTTCTTTCTGCTAAAAACAATGGGTATTAAGAAATAACTGGCTGAGGTACTTCTCTGTGTCCACTTTGCATATACATGCATTGTAGGCATCTTCATCCCCATAATACCCAAAATCTCCTTGATATTTATAAACTTCAGAAGCAAATTTTAAAATGCTATTTAGATGGTGTTTGAAATCCTATTAGACACCTCATCTGCATTTGTGTGTCTAGATTCTATTTAAAATCTGATGCTAGAAGTCCATGTGACACTTGAAATTGAACTTCAAAAATGTAGTTTTTATAGTCTGATCTTCATAAAAAGTATTATATTTTGAAATTTTTCAGGCAGAACCATTAAGATAGAAACAATCCACAACTGAAAATAGGTTTTGTTGTATTTCAAAGATTCTCTCTGCCAGTCACCAGCAAGATAGATTTTGGGAGGCAAGATCATAAACCTACTGAAATTAATAAGAACTCTTTGCCTTCAGTGAGCTTCACATCACATCCTTCACTGAAGTATACCCAGATGGAATTACACACTGTTTACTGCATTTTATTTGAATGAAAGTGAAAACTAATGCGAGTGTCAAGAGAAAAAGAGCTAAAAATTAAACAGGGTAATAGACCTGCTGAGCAACTGATGAAGGAGGTGGCTAAGTACCCAGAGGGGTTTGGAAGGAAAACAGCAGGTATTATTTGAATAAACATATGTAAAATAACAAAATGTGTCTAAGGTGTGTACAAGAAGTCCAGAAAGCCAACAAAGGGTTTTAATCGTAGATAAATTTCAAAACACATTAATTCTGGAATTTGTCACCAAAATCCTTTGGCACAGAAATCTATAGATTCTACATGGCATGACACTCTTCTCATCACACAAATGAAATACAGGAAGGCATATACCTTCCCATCCCTAATGACTTCTCTTCCCCACATCTGTTTTGCACAGTGGTTTTAATTTTAGCGTTTCATCACCACCACCATTCCCCCTTTCCTCCTGAAGCAGGCAGTGGGAGATCACTGCCATCTACAGATAGAAGATAGCATCACTAATGTTAGAGCAAATGGTTGGAACGGTTTCGTGCTTGAACATTTTTCTTCCCTCGACAACTTGTCTCCTCAACCCTGCCTTCCTCTTAAAAAACCCCACAAAGTCACCCAACACATGCTGTCATTCCTTTGGCACCCTTATCATAATTGCCCTCATTAAAGAAGAAGCATAGCACTTTATGAATCTTAGAAACCCTGCAATGTTTCCGAAGTTTCACAAGAAAACCCCCAAAAAACAAAAAAACCACACAAAAAAGAGCAGGATTCACAAATGTGCTTTCCATTAGTTATTGTATGTGTCAAAATTTAGTATACATGTCAAAATTATAAATGGCTTCTTAGAGCTTTCTCAGAAGGCAGCTGAGAGAAATAACAAACTCTGTGGACATTTGTATAGACAGATTGAGTAAGTGGGTACCTGCTTTCCATGTATCAGTGTCTGGGTCACAGTTTCAAGATGACACATCAGGAAAGACAAGCAAGCATGGCACTGTAGGAACAGCAAAGATGCAGCTTAATCTCAATTTAATCCCTTTCTTTTAATTTCTTCCTCCAAAGAAGGCAGTAAGAGAAGAGAATTGATAAAGCTTCATGCTATTTGTATTTATTGTAGAAGAACCACACATCTGCAGCCTATCGAAACCCATTACAACTAATATAACTTCAAAAAGGAAAAATAATAAAATTAATAACTTCCCTCCTGTGTCTTCTGTATTTAGGTGGAAAGTTTTTAATAGTAAGAAAGATGTTTGTCAAATGTGTCAGGTATCTAAGACACAATAGCATTCACTATGTTTTAATCCCTTCCAGTAGATGCTGTTCCATTGAATCCTTGAAATTACTGCCTACCGACAACATTAAAAAATATTAGAATCACAGATTTGGCAAATTAAAGCAGTCCAGTGTCTCCATTAAGGGTAAGTGATTTGCCACCTTGCATTACCATTTCTGCAGTGTTATGCTCGACACAGTAAAGAAACTGATGGGCAGAACCAAAAAGAACCTATTTCCCTCTGAAATATCTAAGTGTAGGATTGGGCTCACATTCTCACCTATGAACTTGAGAATTTAAGTCTGCAAGAGATCACACAGCTGTAATATTTAAGTAGAAAAATCAGGCAAAAGCTAAATGCAGTAAAGTAATCTGTAATTTCAGGGGCTTTCATCTGCTCTCTGCCCAAATAGTCTTCCTCATGCACTGGAGAAATGCTTCTTACTTGCTTTCCAGGTGAGAGAAATTCCCTGGCTTGTTTACCTTGCTCTCTGCATGTCATCCTAGCATCCAGAGTAGAAATCTGCTTTGATTTGGGAGTCCATTGCAGCATGATTATATGATTGCTTCAAGGAACATTTTCCTGCACTAGCAACACCAAACAACTCTTAAGTCTATTTTTGGAGAAGTTCAAGCAACAAAAGCAACAGCTAATCTGGTCTGATCATAGGGAAGGAGAGATCTGTGACTCTGAAAACCTTTACTGTCATTGTTTTGCACAACTAGTTTCCCATTTATAATCCTGTGCCCACTGAATTGCAGAATATTTTTCTGGTTTCCTTTGAAACTTCTGACAATTCAAACCCAGTTCATAGGAGCAACTTTCAAAGAAAGACAGTCTGGAAGTTTAGGCCCCACTGAAGTCAGTGGCAAAAGTCCTGTCAGCTTCAGTAAGGTCAGATTTTCATTAACGATATTGATTCAGCTGCTGCCTTTAAATACAACAGCTTTAAGGTTGTTTCTACAGAAAGTCAATGTCAGGTGTGTTTATTATTTTAAACCACACAATTTCTTTAGAAAAGTAAATATCTGAGTACCTTTACATTTCAACGAACAGGATGGGAAGTCTGACAGGAGGCATGTCTGTGTTTCACACATTTTTAACAAATATTTAATTGAAATGGTTTTATGGAAACTATGGAATGAAAGCTGCTTTTTCCCCCTCTCTTTCAAAGGGCGTTTCTATACATAGCCAGGAGGTGGCATTCCTGGGTAACAGTTACAGGAATTCATATACACTATTTCTCTTTTGTATATGAACGAGAAAAAGGTTTCTTACTGCAGTGGAAGCTAGTCAATTAACAGAGGCTTAAACCAATGCAATAAATTTGCTTTATATATTCTTTGTTTTACGAGGAGTGGCAGAGTTATCCAGTAGTAGACATTAATCTTCATGATGAGACAGCAGGGATCTGGCAAGTTGTATTCATCTTCCTGGAGAGTATTTGATAATAAAAGTCCTTGTCTTCAGTTCCATCGTTTTGTTCCTCCAAATAAGCCAGTTTGCAATAATTCATTGACCACAATAATACCCACTATAATACTGCTATAAGACCAGTTAGGAAATTTAAGGGGAAAAAAAAAAACCAGTTGAATTTTATCCAGTCAATGAATCTTAATCAGATTTTTCAAAGTCTGATCATTCCCATTTGTGATCCAGTTGGTGTATGGAGTATTGCCATATATAACATCTGTGTCACATCATGCCTTTCCTGTTGCCTCATTGATCAGCAGACAACATGTGATGTTTCCCAGATGTTCAAACACGGCAGATCCCAAAAGACCTATTAAATTACACTGAAAGCAAAACAACATCTACGTTGTAAAAGTTTTGTTAAATTCAGGTATGCCTGAATATTCACAAACTCGCTACAAGATACTTACTGATATTCAAATTGCTTTTAAAAATCAGTCAGACTCTTTGAAATGTCCACATTGTGTATTATATAAGGACTCTGTGTCACAGAGTTAATAAAATTTTTTGTTATGCAGTATAAAGCAAGTTAAAATAGAATTAAGCATCTCTTTACACATGGAGAAGATAAAACACTGGATTTTTTACTTCATTTGACTATTTTTCTCCTCTCACTACATGCAATCTGTGTCCTTGCAGACTTTTACTCAGGTTTCTTACTGATTATGTATTTTTTTCTCCAATAAAGCTGAATAAATAATAATTTTTAAAAGCTTGTGCATTGCATTCTCTAAGCAAGGCAAGGCAGTATGTGCTGTTTTTCAGTGTGGCCTTTTTCCACTGAAAAACATCACTATAAAGATCAAGACTTATTAAGATGTTACTTAAACCTTTGTTCTGTACCTGAATAACAGTTACATGAAATTCTAGATCAGGTTTCAGACAGTAAATGTGATCCAGTTTACACCAGCATGCTACAACATTCTGCTTTGAAACAGAAAGGTACAGAAATTTATGATACAGTAATTTTACCATGACCATGAATATCCTTCATACCTTTCTGAAGCTAGTGCTACTCTCCTAGCAACATTTCAACTTCAAATTTGTGCTGGCATTGGCAGCAATGAGAGTCTCAGCATTTTCTGATGAACACAGGCAGCTGTGTGCAGACAGTACCTTTATTTTGTCAGCTGTGAATCAGCAGCACAGAACTCAGGTATAATCTGTTTAAATCGAAGCAACATTTCTCCACATTACTACAATGACTCATCAAAAGTTAAGAGTTCATTTTGCCTTACTCTTTATTAAGAAGGAACACAGCTACTTCATAAAGACCACCACAAAGAGAGATGTTCCTTCTGTGGTTATTGCTGATACATCAACATTTGTTTTTCTCTCAAATCAAATAGGTTTTTACAATAGGTTGTTTTTTCTTCCCCAGAAAAGAGGTTAAGACATTTCAGTTCAGAAATGGCCACATAATTATTTTTGGTTTTTTCCCAGTATCAAAAGGGTTTTTTTTCCCAGCCTCTCGTGGTGGGTTTGTTACCTTGCAGTACCTCCATGAAGCAGCTCCCAGGCGCTGGGTTCCTGCTGCTGGCTCAGAGCGCAGCTCCCACCCCACGCAGGGATCTGCACTCGGGGGATGCACTCCCTGCAGGGAACACAGCCACAGAGGCACTGAGCAGGCAGAGCAGCTGCTCCTGTGAGGTAACACTGCTGCACTGACAACCATGAGATTCAAAGGTTAAATGATGGTTTTTTTCTGAAAACGGAAATGTTTCCATTTAGGGCTATAGACCTATCCAAAAGAAAACATCTTACAGGTTTCTTAAAATGGTCTATCAAGTTGAAAACTGCAAGTGAGGAGGAAATAAAAATGCTCCGGGTAGCCTGGATTAGTAATATTCCAGTATTTTCAGGTTTGTCTCCACTGTGGAGTAATTTTGGACAGTCAAATCTTTATTTTAATTTACACATATAACTAATTTTTGTTGAGCAGTCTAGAGTTTTCTGAGAGCACTGAGTGCCCAGCTATATGTTAACTGCAGAACCTATTTTTTTTAGTGATCCCAGGAACAACACAGGCACCTAAAAGTTACAAGGTCTCCAAGTTGGAGCTGTCCACAAGTCCATCCACGTGGTATAATTTGCAAGATTAAGATTGCTAATTTTTACAAGCTTCAGAATGACAGAGCTGTATGCACAAAAAAAGTAAGTTGTTGAGTTTTCAAAATTAGAGTATCTACTTATAGTATGGATATATGTAACTTTAAAAAAAAAAAATCTCTGTCTAGATTTTAAACTCACCTAAATTGTTTAAATGTCTTTTTAAAATACATCATTTGAACCATCTTTATTATTTAATGGCATAAGACCTAACAAACTTTTGTTTTGTTATTAACACTTGCAGGAAACAGCCAGAGATTTAGCAAAGTGAGGACAGAAGGTGTGTGCAGTACCACGGAGATGCACATGGAATACAAACACAGGAAGGAGACAAGAAGAGCAAAGATCTGGATCATGGTAAAGCAACACATATGGAAAGTCAGCTTGAGAAGAACAGTCACATATGCCAAAAATAATTCACTAGCTGCATTTAGTTAGAAGATCTGGGGAGCAAACACAAGCATCCTGAACAACTGCAGTGGGTTAGCCAGAGTGTCTGCTGGCCCCAGGGTCACATATTCCTGCTCTGACTGCCAGCAGCGTCCGTTTGGAATGGGGAGCTTTCCAACTTCTGGCCACTGCTGGCTGTATAGAGAAAACTCTTGCTTTCCGTTTCTCATGATTTTCTATGAAATGTATAGTGCAATGTAAAGCCCTGTCAGAAGTACCTGAGCCAGTTTATCTGTGCAGAATGTGCTGATCTGCAGAATTGCTTAGTTGTGTTCGAGAAACAAAAGCGTTGTGTTGGCCTGCTCCTGCACATGAACATATCTTCATATTAATTAAACTTTTTAATAAATAATTAATTCATTTAAGTGTATAGAAAGGCTGCTTAAACCAGGTACATGAAATGTCCTTACTGTCTTGGGCATTTTTTGCAGAAGGATTCTCTTGTGTTCTTTTTATTTGGGTTATTTGCTGTTGGCATTGCTTTTACAGTGTCAACTCCCAAGTTTGTTGTGTGACACCTGTAAAATAACCAACTGGATAACATTTGAAATGACCAATTTCACCTAGTGTTCTAGTGCTTTGGATTTCACTCTGGAATACTGTTATATATTACTTTATTTGCTTGTGTCGAAACTTAAGTATCAGTGTCAATTCACTTTAGTAATCCCCTCTTTTTTCTAGAATTTTCAAACTAGATGAATCTGAGCCTGCTTTATTTTGAAGGCTTTCTACAGGTTTACTTCTTTAGAATGGGTTATTGGCCAATTGTTCTTTCAAATGGCATCGTTTTCCTAGAGGATCATCTTTTCCAAATGCTTGTTTTCCAGACAATAGGTTTCTGATATGTTCTCTTCCTGTGACCAAAAAACACAGCCTATTGCCACAATTTTGACAACTAACATGAAAACTAACCAGGTAATCTGCCCTGTCATTACATACAGATAATCCTTACAGACCATTAATGGAGATTACATCACATCTGAGAGTCTTGCTCACTGTAGTTGCTTTTGTCCTGGATCAGGTGAGTACATCCAAAGTCTCCTTCTAATGCCTTGTGTTGAAATGTATTGCATGATAAGCTGATGCACAGTAATTTATCTTTTCCTTAAGGCTTAAATCTTAAAAAAAAAAAAAAAATTGCTTTAATAAAGTAGTCAGCATGGCCCAGAATCAAATACAATAGAATTTCATCACAAACTCATCTTTCCTCTCCTTTTTGATGTTTTCTTTTATGGCAGTAACACACCAAAGACCCAGATTGTATTTCAATGACAGTTTTCATTATTTTTAGGAGAGATTCAAACAAATGTGGACATAGTTGGCTTCAAATTCCGAGTAATTTCAAATGCTAAGATGCCTCTAGATAATTTGAAAGATAATTCTAGTTTTCATTCTGCTGAAAACTTAATACTTTGTATGGCTGCTATTGCAATTTCAGCTGTTACAAGTAAGATGATTTGTTCATTGAAAACCAAACACCTATGAGATTGTTTGTCATATCTTTAGATGGAGTTTCTGCTGACAGTGTATTTTCCATAGTATTAGCCACACTGAAATGCAAATGAATTAAAAATTTAACCATTTATCTATGAGTCTATCTTGTCTGAATTTCACAGGACCCATTTTGCAGCACAGTTCTCCCATGTAAGTGGGCAGTGCACATTTTCTAGTCACTACCTTGATCCAGTTAGGAGTTCTTGGTTTGTGCAACTTCCATTGTCTATTTTAGCACACCTGATTCAGTAACATGTTGGAGCCATTATGAATTTCTCCCACACACTTAATGTTTCCTGACCAGTGGAACTGTAAATGTTGTTTAAATACCCAGACATCTAGAACTTTTGCCCTGAAGGCCCCCTCTGTGAAGTACTTTTCACTCTGTCCTTGTATTACTATGCCCTGGCCTGTCTTCTACTTGTAACAGTTAACTTTAATGCTTTAACATCAGCACTTATCTGAACCACTTCCCATATTTTTTGTAGTATTTCTCATTTCTTTCATTTTGCAGACTAAATCACTAACTTTGCATAAAACTTAAGGATTATCACCCAGCAAATTACAATCCTTTTTTTCCATGAGATACAACCAAGTGATTATAAAGCCTTTTAGACATTCGTTAGCCACTGTGTATTGCTGGCTACAAGCTGTAACTTTTACTTGTATCTGAATACCTGGACTATTCAAGTTGGCTCATTAATTAGGTTTTCACCTTGTCTGTATCCTTGAGCATTTAGGCTTTAAAGTGAAATTTCCACAGGGCATTTCTCTCTTGCAAATTCTTGTATCACTTCAGCAGAGGCAACATGGCTGCTATCCTTGGGCTACAAGAAGGATTAAAAAAAAAAAAAAAAAGAAGTTGTAGACATACAGCCTTACTCAAGTTCTTTATCTAATCCAATTTTACAGCTAACAGCCACAGCAACTCCCTAATCCATTCATTCCCCTCCACAGTGATTTATTTCAAACTCCTTCCTTCTTTGCTCTGGTCCAGCCATTCTTAAACCCGAAGATTAGCCTTCCCTCCCTAATTCCATAGTACAGTAAGAGCTTGCCTTAATTCCTTTTTATGGAGCTCCAATATCTAGTTTAGGCCTCTTTTCCTCACCTGAAGTGTCTACAATTGTGTCACTAATTTAAGTCATAACTAATTTGGCCCTGGCAGTTAACATCTTCCTGGCAGTTTCAACTAGAGAGGTTAAACAACTGCTGAAATCAGGTGTTTGAGGTGTAATCATGTTTACTTGTAAGGACTCTGAATAAACTCTTTCCCTAGACACAGGTGGCACCAGATAACATGGTGATGCAGGCTTCTCCCAAACATTTCTAAAAACAGAGCAAACGTTGACTGGTGCTCTCCTCTTTGCTTTCTCTTCTGCCTCTCCTCTATAGAGAGTCCTTTGTCAAGTAACAGCCAGATCTTTAACTCGTTAATGTGGCTGTCTTTACACTTAATTCTTAGCTGGATAATATTTTTTTCTAAAAAGTGGGGACAGCGATTCCTTTCTCCCAAATTACAGTGTGACTATCACTCTGAAAGTTCTTGTATTTTTAAGTTCCTTGCTATTCTGAAGAAGTAGCTTTAACACACTCTGGAAATGCCTTTCTCTCCCAACCCAATCAAAATTCACTGAGCATGACAGTGAGTAACAGAGAGCCCTGCTGCAGCCAGCAAAGCTTGTCTCTGAACTGCTCCCCAGGTCCCTGCATAAGTTTCAGCTGAATCATAACTCCCAAGTATCCTTACAGCCAGGATCAAGCAGCATTATCACAGACCTTGTCTTCCCCAGAATCTAAGCATCTCTTGGAAGTGCTTTATCATGAAGGCAGAACCACAGCTCTAATTTATATCAGCACATTCCTGATACACAGTCATATTTCAGTATATAACCAATCAATCCCTCATATAACAACCAACCAGCCAACCAACCAACAAAAACATCGTTTCAGCAGGGCTCTTTCCAGTCCATCTGCTCCTCTGAGTGGGAGACTGTGCCCTTTGGAACCCTGAGCAGCATCACTGCCTATGGAATCATACTACCAAGTGGATTTTGTTCTGGTGTGCAGCACCAGCCAGGTGTGTTCTGGACTACTGCAAGAGCTTTCATGTTTTAAGAGCTATAATTAAATTACCACCTACAATAATAGACCTGAGGTTAATGAGCTCAGCTAGAAATGCCACGTTGAACCACGAGAAATGAGACAGACCCGTAATGAGACATTTTCAGCCTTATTAAAAATAAGACAGATGAAACCAGGCAGCTGACTAGCCTTTTGGTGCTCGAGCAGTGCTCCCTGCCAACGGGATGCCCCGTGGGTTCCCGGGCGGTGCTCCCCACGGGCTCGGTGCCCCGGTGATGCCCCGTGGGTTCCCGGTGCTCCCCACGGGCGGGGTGCCCGGGCGGTGCTCCCCACGGGCTCGGTGCCCCGGTGATGCCCCGTGGCTGCCCGGGCGGGGTGCCCCGGTGATGCCCCGTGGGTTCCCGGGCGGTGCTCCCCACGGGCGGGGTGCCCCGGTGATGCCCCGTGGGTTCTCGGACGGTGCTCCCCACGGGCTCGGTGCCCGGTGTTGCCCCGTGGGT
>VZRF01001113.1:479329-584904 GCA_013396875.1 Vireo altiloquus | reverse complement strand
GGCGGCGCAGCGAGAGGCCGGGCCGGGCGCGGGGACCTGCCGGGACCTGGCGGCCCTGGGCCCGGGCGGCCGCGGGGCAGCGGCGGCACCAACATGTCGGTGGCGGGGCTCAAGAAGCAGTTTCACAAAGCCAGCCAGGTAGGGGGGGGACGGCGGGGCCCGGGCAGGCTTTGCTGTTAATGGGTGGTTCGCCCAGCGCCCGCTCCCGCACGGGGCTGCGAGTCCCTCCTCCGTCTGTGGCAGCATCACCCTGGCACCTTCGGGAGTGTTTCAGCGTTACCTCCGGGTCCTTTGCTTGTGTTTTTGCCTGTCAGCTTCTTGTGCTCTCACGAGAGAAGGTTGCCCCTTCCATTTTTTTGCTTGGGGCTTCGGGTCTTTCCTTTAGTCATTAACATTTCTTATTTAATGATGAGTTCGTGTTCGTGTTTTGAGGCCTCAGTTAAAGCTGCAGCGCATAGGGTACCAGCTTTCCCTTAAACAGTTCATTGTTTCAATCTTCCACGAATTGCTGCTTTATTATCCTACCTGGAATGCCATGCATTTGTCCTGTAGAGGGTATCAGATGTTTCTAGAGTTTTCTAGATGCTGTATTATCTTCTCTAGAGTGAATCTGCATCTTCTCCTGATCCCTTTATCTGTTTTCTCTGTTATATGTGCTTTGCTTTAATAGTTTAGCTGGTTTCTTTTAAGAGAGAAACACCTTTCTGCCAAGCAGGTAGACTGGTTGCATTCCATGGCAGGATGGTGCCAGTGCAAAACCCTTCGTTGTTGCAGGGCTTCAGGATTTGGATGCAGTGGAATTCTTCCACTGAAGGTTTTTGGAAGTCTCAGCTGCTTTGCTTGCTCATTCCAAGTCAAAGAGATCTGTATCTCTGTTGGCTGTCGTTAATGGTAATGGTGATACCGAAATTAACCTGTAACCTATTCAGTCAAATCTGATAACTGCTCTTGTCTTGGTGAGAGTGAAGAAAATAAAAGTTCATCGAGTGCTTGGCTGTCATCTTTCTAGGTCTTCCTTCAGCTATGTAGCTTGTCAGCAGCCCAAGTGCAGAATCTGCACTTTGTTTGGATACAGAGATGCTAAATATTTGTATCTAATGTTTCAGTAGTGTGTTCTCTCTGATGGAAATGTACTGATCCTGAAAAATGCTGTGAATTGATATATTTTTGTTAACTTTCACTGTTCTTTTGAGAAAATGCTTGACCTGCAGGGTAAACAAATCCAAGGACAATTTATTAAAGATTTTTGTCTTGTTTTGCATCTGACATGCTGGTAAGTGATGCAGCCTTTGCTGTGGTGAGCTTGCAACTCAGGATGCAGCAGATACTTGACTGAGGAAGTTGGAGAGGTAACCACAACAGGACTCCTCTTGTCTAGCAACTGGTAACAGTGCAGGTTACTTAATCCTATCCACGTCAGGTAAACAAACAAACAAAACAGGATGGATGGGATCTGATAAAGGTAGTAATAATGACAGAAAGGCACTGTAGAATTTATTGAATTTGATTACGTTTATTGGAAAGTTGTGGTATGACTTCCACTGTTCAATACACTAAGGAACTGCAATGCTTAACTCGCAAGAATATTCTTCTCAGGGTGGGTCAAAGGTAAAGTTTTGACTCATTTTCAAATGCAGAACTGAGCAAGAAATTTTAAATCAGTTGATTGAAAAAGTTTGTAGCTATGGAAAGAAATACTGTTCACTAGGAAATTAAAGTTCAGGAATAAGATCCTGAAATTTTTTTTTTTTTGTATGTAAGGTAGCATAAGACACTTCTTAAGAGCTCATTTTGTAAGAATTCAGATAAGAAGTTGGGCAAAATAGTAGTGGAAAAATAACAGAAGAAACGGCATATATATATATATATATATAATGGATCAAAACATCCATATCCAAACAATGAAACTGCTTATCTCTGACACACAGAGGCACAGTCATGCCTAGATGTATAAAGTTGTTGAACTAACAAAAATAAGGTGGAGCATGAAAAATGGAAATATTTGGATTCCATCTCTTAGAAGAATTATTTTACAAAATGCTAAAGCAAGCAAATGAAGAGCATGAGAGATATTTCTCTACAGAAGGTTTGTTAAATTTCCAAGTACTGTGGGATCTCTTAAGGAGACACAGACCTTTGTCTGTGGAGTGGATGAGAGATGCTGGTGACTGTTAACAGCAGAGACAGGCATTGCTTGGGGAAAGAATGAAATTAATTCCTTTACTGTTCCCAAAGGAGAATGGGGGCAGATGACAAAAACTGGCAAATGTCCCAGAGGACATTGAAGAATACTGGAGGGAATGAGACTTGTGCCAGGACATGTGATTAAGGAATAGGAATAATATTTGAAAGCTAACAGAACCTAAGGACAAAAAGTTTGAAGACTGAAACAAGTGTATTGAGACAGCCTGTATTTAACATTTCATTCAGAAATGGGAATAAATATCAAAAAAGTGACAAGATCCATATATACTATGTCCTTGCTAAAATAGACTTCTGTTCAATGGAAATTAACTACACTTCTAAACGAAATATAGAGTAGTATTGATCTATAGTTATAAAAAGATTAAATAAAATAAAATATACGGCATATGAGAATAACTCTGTTTATTCTTACTGAACCACTGAACTTTTTTACAAAAGAACTGCATTTCAGTTTTGTTGCAAAAAGCCTGCCTCTTCTGGACGTCTTTATGTACAGCTTTTGTGTTGACTAGTGGTTATCACCTTTGTGTGTAGGCTTAAATTCTAAGTGCAGGAGTCCAGGAAAAAAGCAGAAATTACTTTGGGTTTTACACGTGCAGTTGAGGCTTCTGGGATGTTTTTCTGGTGCTCGTTAGCTTGGTTTGTCTGAAGTTACAGTTAAGTAAATGAGTGTTTGCTTTATGAAAGGTCAGCAGCTAACTTTTCATGGTCTCTAATGCCCTTGCCAAAATCAGGCATGACACGCTATTGCAAACTTGGTTGGTGTAGTAAAAAGTCACCGTGGGTGTGCCTGTTTGTAATCCAGTAATTCACAAGAAGTGTTCTGATGTTTTTCCCCTAGAATTTTTTACCCAATTGTTATTTTTTCTCACTGAAAAATCCATATGCTTTTTGTTTTTCACTGAAATGTCTGGTAGTGAGATCTAGGAGACAACTCTTGTGTTACTTTTGTATCTGTTGAAATTAATGCAGGGAGGTCTGCGCTGCAGAGGGAGCAGAGTTTTAGCTGTTTTTCTGTACATTCCAATATATAAAGCTGCAGTGCTACTCCCTTGTCTGTGTCCTAATGATTACTTCCCCTGGTGTCACAGAATGGATTGACCCAAAGCTTGGATGTATCTCAGTTTCTGTGTCTGTTAGGTAGTGATAATACCCTTCATGTTATTAGAATTTTGTTTACTATGCTTTCTACTTACTAGGTTATAAGTTTTAATTGAAGTTCTTTAATTGAAAGTGGACTGCAGTGAGGATCATTTCCATTCTCTCCATTAACTATCAGTGATGATTCCTTGAGTATAAAGGAATAAAGTATAAACAATGAAATACCAAGCAGAACCCATGAAGTGTCTTACCTCCTCTCACTGGCTGATAAGCAAGGGCAGGCTGTTCTCAGGGCTGATTAACTCCTGTGAGACTCCCATGAAATTCAGTTTGTTTGGTTTTTTTTTTTTAAATGTCTTTTCAAATATAATTTTTTAAATTAACTTCCGTAGAGTTGTGTTTGCAATGAGAGTTTGTGTCCTGACACTTTCAGCCTCTGCCAGATCTGATCTGTTTTCCTGTTTTCGATTTGAAAGTGTTTGATGTAGGTGTGTGTGTGTCTGCCTGCTGGTTCTGCAGGCCTTGTTCTCGTGGTGGTTGTGCATGTGGGATAACCCAGGTGGTGGGAGGACTGCATCTTCTGAGGCGTACTGGGAGTATTTTTAGAGTTTAGAAAAGTAGGAAGCAGAGAGAGTGAATAAGAAAGCTTTAATAGGTGTCAGATGCATTTCTAATTTGTGCTCTGAAACCGCAGCCAGGCGAGCATCTCTGTGTAAAGATGTGGGATTTTTCGAAGTGCTTGGAGGCTGGTGAGCTCAGAACCTCACTCCCTTAGGGTGTTTTGAGAGCTCAGCCATGATACTGGCATAGGAAATCCACTATTGAGTTTGAATTCACACTTTTAAAATATTTTTAATATTAATTGTAGCTGAAGGCTGTGGATAGAAGCAGTTTCACTCTCAACAGCTAATTCATATTGTGTTTCTTAGGCTTAGTTTGTCAGATGTAGTGTAAAGTAACACTTTCCTGAGGAAACACAACTTCCAATATTCACAATTATTGTGAATACCTTATTTGTAATGTGGTCATCAACAGCTACTGTAGCCTCTGCAGGGTTCTTAAACCTTCTCCTGTTGTCAGTGGAGAAAGAGAGGCTGCAAGAGAGTGAATCAGGAGCTGGTTCTATTCTCTGTAGATTGAGCCTGAGGGGGAGCAGATTTTCTAACCGAAACAACCAAAATCTGTTACTACTGTTTCTTTCTTTCTGAAAGTGATTTAACCTATTAACTGTAATAAATACATAAATAATATGCTCTGTGGTTTTATTTCTTATATACCCTGAATGACATTTGTTTTTTCAAGTGCTGCAATTTTTTAAGCAATTTTTAAAAGGCCTTTTTCTATTTTTTAATCTTTTAAACTTTCAGCTACCACTAACAGTTGCAGGGATGCTGCTTCATATCTCCCAGTTTTCTGCTTTTGCTCCATTGATTTATGTGGCATTTTGATCCAATCTGTTGGAGTGAAAACCGGCTCAGAATCAAGACCACCTTGTTCCCCAGACAGAACGAGTTGTGTGATTGGATTTTGTTGTTAGGTTATTTGGGGTGATGGTGGTGTTTTTCGGTGGCTTTTTGTTCTCTTTACTATTTTTCTTTTCTGTTATGTTGTACATACTAGACATAATATTTAAGCCTTTTTAAAGTCTGTGTTGACATTGAGTTAATACACAAAAGCTTCAGTTACACAAGTGCTTGATAGCAAAGGAAGTACTTTGGTAAACTTTATACAAAGAGAACCTGATCCTGACAGTAAGACATGAAAGGAAACTACGTTGCCTACATGCAGCTATATTTGTTTCCTGGGACTATAAGCTGTTATCATACAGTCTGTTAGAGATACTGTCCTTTCACAGCCAGTGTGAATTGGGTATGATAAATCCATGACAGTAGCAATAAAAAAGCTTCTGTCCTGTTCCCTACTTTTTATTAGATAATTGGATTTACTTTTCTTCAAATCTTACAGAATTGTGGAAGGAGAACAGTGATGAAAAGGACATTAGAATTTAGTTTCTTGTCTGATGTGTTTTGAAATGAATAATTATACATCTTCTACTTCTTATCAGCTGCTAAGGTAGCCTGCCAGTAAGGCAGAAGTGTGGCAGAAAAATCTGTGAGTGTTTCAGTCAGCATGTGTACAAGTTAGCAGAAGGTAGAGGTCATGTGCTCTGCAGCCTTTAACAGCACAGCTCTCAAAGCCTGCAAGAGAGGGATCATAATGCAGTAAGTTGGAAACCTTGCAGAGGTGCAGCTACAGTTTGGAAGGAGGTTATTTATATTTTACACATGAAATATTTATATATGAAAGTCTGAGTGGTGTTGCAATAGAATAGAGACACAGTAGAATGGGAACTGAACTTTCTCCTTGAATTCATCTCCTTTTATAGCTTAGCTATAGAGTTTTGCACAGGCATCCTGAAAGTTGGAATGAGCTGGCACTCCATCCCAAACTCCTGCTGTTGCCTGAGTCACTGCGGCACATGCTGGATAATACATTGCAGTGCAGGCTCCTGAGAATCCTGCAATGCTGAAAAACAAACAGCTAAGTGAAGCACAGCAGCAGCACTGCACTGAGATTTTCTTTAGCAGCACTTCGGTGTCACTCGAAGTATCAGTGCAACCACTCTGTAAGCACATGTGTAATTTATGGATAAAATGCATCCCATTCTTCATAACTTCTGTAAAAACCAAATAAACCTCAGACTTGGTCTTAAAATGATACTGTTAAGTGCAAAGTGCTTCTTATGTTAATGCCACTTCCACCCCAGTTTCTTGCCATAGTCTAATTTTGTATTGTGCTGAGTTCTCACTGTTGGTCTCTTTCCTGTTCATGGAAGGCACTGCTGGAGTTTTAGTTGACTAGTTGAGAATTGAAGATGCAGTTTTTAGCAATGCTTTTCACAAGTCCACTTAGAAAAGAGCTATTAAAATGTCAGGTTACATCTTCAGTTTGATTTTCTAGAGCCCTACTGTCCTATCACTGTGTACATGTTTCTGTTATGGAAGTTATTAAGAGTTATATGCATTGATGGGAGAATAGACCAGTTAATTTCCTGCAGCAGCTGTGCATGTGAAACATAAAAATAACTTGGCCTTACATACTTTCTATTCAAAGGACAATGCCAAGCCTCTGAGGAGAATCAGTTCTGTTTCTTTACTACCCTAATTAAGGTGCATTTTTTATACTGTACTTGTATTTAATGAACTGTAATGACTACAGTGAAATTAGTCTGGTTAACAGCTGAACATGATTTAAGAATCCAGGACTCAAAGGAAATCACAGAGTTCTAAAATTTTGTTTCCTGTTATTGCCAGTGTTTCTGTTCTTGTGCAGTCAGGTTACAGATCAAAGGTGAAAAAGTAGGGAAAATATTTTTTAATTTTTCCCTTAACCAAGCAAAAAAGAAACATGAAAACCAAGTGTTAATGGTCCTAGGTAATAACAGCCCTTTTATTCCCTTGTGAGTGTGTTGCAAATGCTGGTAGGTCTTACTGCTCTCACTCTTTAACTTGAAGATGCAAATAAATATGGTACTAGAAAGTCACACGAATTCAAGAATAAGGAGCTAGTCAGTGGCAGAACCAAAAGCAGATTATGTGCTTCCAGACTATAGATGCAATGTCCAGTCACTACAGGGTTTTTTAAAAATTTATTTATTGTTTTTTAAATTTATTTTGCATATGTATCAATAAATGCAAAATGTAGATATGAGTTTGGATTTAAGTTTCCATATAAATGTGGTGTAATTTCACTGACTCAAAGTTCAGCAAGGTTGAACATAGTATTTTCAGTTACCTTTACTGTATTTAATACCCCTCTGGAATGGGCAAGCAGTCTTTTAGAAACGGAGATTTTCTAATGGTATCTCCTCAGCAGAAAATGAGTGGGGTTGTACATGTGTGTGTGAAATGTGCTTAGTGCTACAAACAGAATGCGATTGGAAGTCACAAAGTCAGTGTTTTGATTCAAAATTATGATTTTGCCTTTTGCAATCCTGTTGAGAGAGCTGAAGAATGAAATGTGGTGCCTGTGCCATCTGTGTGGTCAGAGAATGCCACAAACACGGGAACGCTTTGTCTTTCATTCCCGCAGAGAATGTAGCACCTGCCAGCTTGGCATCTGGGTCACAGTAGATGTGTGCAGGGTGAGGGGGAGAGGAGATCCATTAAAGGAGGAAATTGGTAATAAAAGACTATATATAAACCTTTCATCGATTCAGAACCAGCAGTTCCAGTCTGCTCTTTTGAAACTTCTTCCAAAGAAAAAAGTATTTTTAAAGATGCTAGGATGAATTCTGTGTTTGGTGTGATCTGCTTGGATGACTGCCCGAGGCACTGGTACCTAGCAACTGTTACTTACCTTTAAGATTAACTGTTTATCATTTTATGGCTTTAGCTTCTGAATAATCCCTACTTGCTTTTTCCCCCCTGTACATTGTAGTAACCACCTAGGATTCAAAGGGCCATATCCACTGCTTTGTTTTGTACGGAGAATGCAAGAATCATGGCATTTTCATTTTGAGTTGGCTGATTAAGAGTTTCCCTTCAGTGATCTCTTCAGCTGTGGTTAAAGGTTCCTGCTTCATGGGACACTGCTTGTTTTGCTGCTGATGGATGTACTGCATTTTTTGTAGGAATTTCTTGCTGCAAAGCCCTGTGCCCCCACAGAGGAGGACAGAGCCCTTTGACCTCATTTGCACCATTATAGCTCGTTGGGGAATTCTGCTGAGGTCTCTGTTCTGTGTGTAAATTATACTTGGAAATTATTTCAGTTTTCTCTGTCATTTGTTTAATTTGATAACAATGGAAGTCAATTCTGTGTGTGTGCTGAGGGAAGTTTCTGTCCCCATGGATGAAGTCAGCAGTGTATTTCTGCACTGCTGCTCTTACTACTAGAAAGAATTGTGCCTTCTGGAGATTCAGGACAGTGTGTGTCTTTCTTAGAAATGGAGCTGAGGAGCCCTGTTATCCCCAATTGCATTTGAGTTTGTGGTGGTGTGTGTAACAATGTCTTGCTGCTCAAAACCACTGGCATGTTTTGAAATGGAGTTACGAAAATAAGTCAAAAATGTACAATGACTTCCTCTCCAAGCTAGTCACAGTGAACAAAGTGATGAAATAATGGTTGTGGGGTTTTTTTCTTCACTTTTTACTCTGATACGTGGAGGTTTTCTATTAAGTGGGTGAAAGGAGCATGGATTATTACAAACTTTCAGATACATTAAAGTGTTTGAGACTTGTTTGTTCCATTTAGGTTTTCCAACTTACGATGAGCACAGGTTGCATTAGCAAAGAGTGAGCTATCTCAAGTCCTTTCTTTTTTCCCATGGGTAGTATTTCTAAGGGCCTCCATGCATCCTAGCTAAGTCAGAAGTGCTGCTGGGAGCACATTGATGGATTTTTCAAAATATTTGAGGAATGAGACTTTTAAGACCATTAAAAATTCAGTTGCATTTGTAGTAGACCCAGGAACTGGAAGCATGTTGCTTCACAGTGCTCTGATCCTGGGTGTGAACTTAGACTTGGGAAAACTGAGAACTGAAATGCCTTTAAGAAAAGGAAAATAAAGAAACAAATAAACAAGAAACCTCTCAAAGAGTGCAGACAATATGCTTACTGATTCATAGGGAAAGTGTGCAGCAGAACCAGGTGTATTGCCTTGAGTGGCAAGTAATGGGGGCTGACTGTGTGGCAGAAGAATGTGGGTGTTTCACACTGTACCAAAAGCACAGGAAACTACAGGACTGGCAGCTTAGATAAATAGGAATGATGCCATTTAAATTGAAATAATGTGCAGTAAAAAGTAAGGATATGAGAAGGAGATCTCAGTCTGTTTTATATTGATTTAAAATCCACACGGCTAGGCTAAGTGCTAAAACACGTAAGCAGCAGTTTAATAACATTGAAAGACAAATTTCTAACTTGATTATGTGGAATGGAATTGTGTAAGAATTACTGTCTGGAAAGTGGTTTCTGGAAGAGCAATAAACAGATTATTTGTCACTTTTCATGCAAAAAGTAGACTTGCTGATAAACATGCAGAAGTGGTGATGAGAAATAGCATGCTAATGTGAGGAGAAGTTAATTCTAAACCAAATCAACTTAAAATTACAATTTCTGACTGTTGGTGTATCTGTCTGTGTACAGCTTCTGTTGACAGTCTTGTTCTGCTTCCACTGCACAGCTCGCCTGGGGCTCTGTAGTGGATGGTCTTGACCACATTTTTATTGGTAATGGATTCACTAAAACTGTCACTTTAAACCATGGCACTGCCAAGGGAGTTTTTGCTTTAGACAAATAGATGGTTGTGTAGTATCTTTTAAAACTAATATTCCTAAATATCTGCAACGTATCTTTTAGCACTAGCAGCTCTTGAACTTTGACAAATTTAAAAGTATTCAGCCCAAACACATAAGCTTTGAGCTGAAAGCTGTAAGTTACTGTTAAAAACGCCCACATCTTGTGAGTGTTATTTCTCCTGTAGCTGATCTGCACTGGTGCATAAAACTATTTGCCAAGTGATTACTAAGACTCAAATGAACTGCATTGGTGTTGAATGTATAATGGATAGGTCTGACTTCAGCAAAGGTGATGTGAGTATATTCTGGCTTTACAGAAATCAGAATTAGGTTATCCTTGACTTTTTCCTGCTCTTTGTCAGGACTCTCTGACATCAATTGTGTGCAAGTGATCTTGCTAATCATACCTGTGGGCACTGAGCATGTGTAAGTGCTTGGTGTCCTAATAATGTGGTCCTGTATATTCAGCCTTTTAAAAAAAAAAATCAAACTTTGAGATCAGCTACTTTGTATTTAAATGGATTTTAAGTAAAGTCGTTGAATAAGCAGAAATCTCTGGTGGTGGAAATGCAGGAGGGCAATTGAGTAGTCATGAATTATGCAGTGCAGTTACATGTTTTAAGAAGAAAAAAATATTTACATGTTATAAGGATTTTGATTTCCTGTTCTGCATATGCAGGCTATGATTGATGTGTTGCTTGATCTCTCCTGTTTGACAAACTAGGATTTATTTTTTGTTTCAAATGATGTAAAAGAAATTCCAACAATATAGCATGTTACTCTGGTAGAAAAATGGTGCAATTAGCTATTCTGTAGCAACTCTGGCCAAGTCAGACTTCATGCAGGACCCAGCTACAGGGTACCTGTGGGAAATGTAAAAGGTGAGAAAGCTTTTAGTTTGAGTGAGAAAATCAGGTTTTAGAAATAAAGCAAAGATTTTAGGTTTAGCTGCAACTGTAAAACTTAAAATATAGAAGAAAATACAATAATCTAGACTGCAAGGACATTAGAACAAAAGTTAGTGTTTCTAAGTTTGGCTCAGAGAAGTCTTGGAGCTGCAGAAAATACGCTTAGCTGAAAAACTTTTAAGAATGTTCTGTAACTAAGAAACCTCGAGTTGTCAGCAGTCGTGAGCCATGTACCATCTCTTGTGTACGTGAAGCTGATACCTAAATAAAACAATAAAAAGCTTGTGAAACATCTACATGCTCCCCTGTCCCGTTAAAAACTGTCCTCCAACAGGTACCACACTGCCTTATGGTTCCATTAAGTTGTAAAATACTTGCACAGCTTTGCATCCATGGATAGTTCTGTGATTGTTGATGTGCTGAAAGCTGACTAGACCCTCCTGAGTTCAGGCCTGTTCTGCTATCAGTGATGTATTTAATGTTAGCTTTTGCAAGAGGTAGTGGGAGCCATCTTCCTGGATAAGCTAGGATAGTTAAACCTGAGAAATGAGTGAAGGATCCAGTTTCTAGGTTTAATTCCAGGGCATTGTGCTGGAATTGGTCACATAATGTTCTGGGAACATGAAGTGCATTCAGTTCCTCTTAGGAGCTATGAATCAGAGTAGTGCTCTCCTCCAGAACTGTGACTGATAATATGCCAACATTCTCTAGAAATATGCTGGGCATAGATTTTCACTAGACTGAGTGGCAATGGTAGCTGTGATGTGAAGAGAGCAGAAATGAATTGACAACTATTGAATGGACAAGGTAATGTAAAGCTTACTGATTTAGGGCAGAGAGGTTATTAAGGAAGTCAGACCATCTCACTGTACACACACCTTTCCACTACCTGTGCAGGTCAATGTTTGTACAGTCACCTTTAACAGCTGGATGCCACCAGATGCAGGATAAAGTTGCATCACCCTAAATCTAGGCTGTGGTAGCTTTGCTCTGCCTTCAGGGCAAGGTCCTGTCCACCTCCTTGATTCAGCTCTGGGTGCTTGTGTGATCACACACACTAAGCTGTTAGAGGCAGCTTATCTGCTCAGAATCAGCCCAGCTCCAATGTATGAGCAGCTTTCAGGTGGATTAACCCACTGAGGAGCTCACAGCACATGAGAGTTGCTGCTACCAGTACAAGGGAAATGGAGGGAATGTCTCAACAGGGATGAAAAGGATTTAGAGAAGGCTAAGCAGCTGTGGAAAAGTACTTTAATGATTAATAGAATGTTTTGTTCGCAGAGTATAATAAACTCTGCTTTGTAAGGGATTTGTATCTCATTGACATTCTGAATGATGAGCCAGCAAGGAGTCTGTGCTACCAGCTCACCCTGGGTTAATGGTGACTGTCATGATTATGGTAATATATCATGTGAGGGCAAAAAGATCTGTCCCTAATCCAGCAAGCCTGGAATCCAAACGGGACAACTGAATGGTTTAAGTGAAACAGTGGTCAGTCTGGATGTAGGTAAAAGGAATGTTCCTGATGAAAGCAGCACCTCAAGCCATGTGAGATCTGAGAGGCTTCAGCCTGACTTCAGCAAAAGACAGAATGCTGTTGAAGGAGAGAGGAAACACATTTCTTCAGTGGAGGAAAGAAGCCCCTTTATTTCAACTGAGAGGAGTGTCTGGGGAGGGAAGTTCTGCTCAGTTGGAGTAAGGACTACTGTGACAAATGATGTGCAGCAGAGACACAAGTTAGGGTGAAGTTGTCAAAGGGACTTCTTTGACAATTACTTATTAGCATCTGTAAGAGCAATCTTTAAATATAGTCATGAGAGACATCCAATATAGAAACATGTTAAATCACACAGGAGTGAGGAGTAAGAAGAAAATATGAAAGGTTCTCATTTTCCTGCTAAAGGCAGTGTGTAAAGGGGTTATTTAAATCTCTGATTTTAAGGGTTCTTGGTTTATAGTATAATCACCCTTTCCCATCTTTGCAGTAGGTATATATGAGTATATCAAAAGGGAGCCACACCTTCCTCACAAGCACAGAGAACAACTTCAGAAAGGGGGATTGTTTTAAGGCCAAATCAGAATGGTATTGCTGCCAAGTGAAATTTTGCACTTGGAACCTGGGGAGGGAGGAAGAAGTGTTAATGTGGTAACAGCCAGCGGAATGCACGCAGTGTGTAACTTGTCGTTCACAGCTGCAGCTCCTCTCCACGCAGAGGAAACAGGATGAAATACTGCCCAGTTGTACCTGAAACAAGAGGCTGAAAGAGAGGCAGAAAATGGCTCTGACAGGCACTGAGGTGCTGCTCGTCCTGGTCACCCTGAGAAGGACAGGCTGTCTCTGTGGGCTGCACTCACTACCTCCACTTGTCTGCTCCTGCATGTTCTGTCTCATTGTACTGGCTGGACAAGCAACTGCCAAACAGACCATAGTTCAGAATAAAAATCCCCAAAATTTACTTTATAAAGAAATTTTTTTTTAAACAAGAGTTTGGATCTGAGTGAGAAGTCTGTGAAATTGAAAAATGAGGAAGGATAATCACTACAGGTATCTTTTTATGGCCCGTTGATGGCTTTACGTTTCTGTTTTTAGGGTATGTTCACTTTCACAAACAAGATTTTAAACAGATTAGGGAACGGTATTTTAGATTTGCAAAATGAAATATGGAAGTAAAAGTGTGATTCTGTCAGCATGGAGATTTATGGTTTCTGGTATGTCATTGTTCTTGGCTATTTGAGCTCTCACATCAATTACTTAAATTACTGTCAGAGACTTTAGTGTAATCAAGTTTTCTCATTAAAAGCACCTGTATCTTTTCTTCTGAAAAGTGGACAGTCTTGAGTCTGACACTGTTACATTTTTTTATGTAGGCTTGCAGAGCTAATAATGTGTCAGTGTCCAAAAATTTAGATAGGTTAGTTTATTACATTTGAATTCTTACAAAGGTGTTTTCCCTTAGAGATGTGTACAATAATGGTGACTTTGAATTTCCTGATGTATAAATGCATGTGTAAGCATCAGTGTTGAGTTCTTTAGGAAACAGTGGAGGTTTGTCAGGAAGAGTTCAAGGTTTTGCAGTACAAAGTAGTTTTTGTTGTACAATGCTTGTGCTAAAGAATAGCTGTAGCAGACAAGTTGGACTAAGATGCTCAGTGTGACGTGTCACTGCCTGGTGCAAAATGAGTCACTCTCTATAGAAATGCAAAATCACATTATAGAGTCCAGAGTCTTGTACTTTATTCATATATGGACAAGACTGTCCTTTGTCCATGATATTGGTTTTCTTCAATATCTGTGTGCTTCTAATTTAAGCCCACAGGCAGCATTGCATTGGTGTATGTACCATCTCATGCTGATCATCTGTTTGATTCGTGCCATTTGCCTCCATTTTCTCAGGGTTCAGTATCTTACCCGCCTTTTTCGATACTTTTTTACCTTTGATTAAAGGCTAAGTATAGTTGTCAAACTGGAGTGGTTGTTCTATCATATGTAGAAATACTGGCCTCAGAGCTGTATTTATTTGGGCTTGCTTCAAAACAATTGTTTATGTTCTGAATGAACAGTTGCAATAATAGGAGAGATCATTTAGTGCTGCATGGAAGGACCACACTTGGAGTCATCAAAGGGCAGTGGGAAACCTTTCTGTGCAGAGAATTGGAACAAGTCTGCAGAAGGCATGACAGTTACTGGAGCTCTGTGATTTATGCAGTGGTATAGAGATGAAGGCTTTACTTAGGAATATGATTTTTCTTGTTGGAATGTGTCTGGATTTTGCCACAAACTGGATTTATAGGCAAGGAGGAGTAGGTGGCATGTAGGTAACTTGAAAAACTGGGTTTGCCATGAGATGGATGCAGTTTCTGGAACATATTTCTCAGTGGTTTTGCTGCCTCCAAATTTCAGTAGCTGCCAAGGGCATCAAGTGTAAAAGCATTGTGGTTTAGAAGTGCCTATGTGAAGCCTGTGTTTTTGCATTGTCATCCCACTGGTGTGGTCAAACAGTTAAAGTGAAAATTGCAGTGTTAGTGGGTGCACCCAGCCTGTGTAGGTACCTGGGAAGGATGCCAAGTCTGATAGGAATTTCACATTTAAAGCATTTAAGACTTTAGATCATGATCACAATACTCAGAATTACAGAACTAGCAGCAGTGGCTGTGCCCAAGTTCAGCTGGTTTAAGAGCTTGTAGGACCCAGAGATAAAAGTCCAATTTCAGGATAATGTTATTACTGCAGCAGATTCTCAGGGTAAGTTAATAACAAGTCCCATTAATCATTGGGTGGTCGAGCTCATTTGTGAGAAACTATGGGGGAGCAGAGGGAGAAGAATTGTGTTTGAATTGTTCTTTATTGGAGTTCAAGTCCTTTGGCCAGAATGGCCTGGAATAACAAGCTCCAGGCCACTGCTGTTGCGATGTTGTTCTAGGTCTCTGTGGCTGGAATCAAGCTTCTGCTTTGTGACAGCTGCTCTTCTTTCCTTTAAATGTGCAACACATTTCCTTTCACTTTGTTCAGTGGCTGATGTTTAAACTCTGTGCTAGTGGTTAAAAGAATAAGGAATGCGTGTAATTAGGAAGTGGAGAAAGCTGCTCTGTGTTAGGGGAAAGAAATAAAAGACTTTTTACAACTACAGTTGAGGGTCCCTCCATAATTATCTGTGTGTGATTATTGATGGTTTAATATTTTTCTGTCAAAAAACTTAGTAAAAAAAATGATCTCAAATACTGTATGCATTGTAAGAGAAAGGACTTAGCCTTTTAGGTTTATTAAGTGAAATACACTCCTTCAAACATTTTCTGCTAGAATTACATTAAACATTCTGTGTGCTTCTAGCTCATGTATTTAATGTTACCTTGTAGAGCTGTAGCTCTCACCTGAAGCTTAAATCAAAAAGTGTCTTGCTGCTGAGAGGTCTGAGGAGAGGAGGAGACTCAGGTCGCATTTACAAAATGAAGGGTTTAATACATGCTGATGACATCTTGTCTAAGTGACAGATTTCTAATCAAAAGCCTCTACTCTTGTAGGTTTAGAACCAAGGTGTGTTGCATTTTCTGAGCCTGGCACTCAGTACTTCATAAGCCATTTGGCAAGTAGTCTTTCACAGCCAGTGCAAGTGGTGATGCTTATCTGTTGTGTTCTTAAGTTCAAGTGTCTCTGCATCTGTGGGAAAGTGCTTTTGCAGTTTAAAGGCAGAAGGTAAAATTTAATGAAATATGGAGTTGTAAAGGGTGCATATCTATGTGATAGAAAGCAAAGCTGATAGAAGGTGCCTTTTCAAGGAAAGGCTTATTGCAACTCTCTTTGAAAGCAAAGGTAGTTTTTATCTCTTTCTGGTTGTTTTCTTTCTGCTCCTTTTGTTATTTTCTGTTTCTCAAAATAACAGCAAGTCCATGGTCTTGTCTGGGATGTTCTTTACAGTATTTCTCTTCTAGGACTCTTTATTCTTTTAACCTTGAGTTGAAATTATAAATTACCAGGATAAACCAGCCTTGTACTTTGATAAAAGAACATGAGAGTGTCCCAATAAACAACTCCTGAACAGAGCACTGAAGAGAACAAAAGTATATGCATCTCGTGATGGGAACAGAAAAGAGAACTAGCAGGGAAAAAGGAAGGAGGGGCTGGCTTGTGAGAGAGAATGTTTAGGATGGAAGGTTGAATGATTTTTATCATCTGTAGATGCACAAAGTAACTGGTCCTTCTAAAATGTTTCATTTCCTACCTAAGTATCATTTTTCTGAACAATTTATCAAGCCACTGCTCCTGGCTGTGGGAACATTTTTTTTTTTACACTTACACAGCAAAAATGGAACAATAGCTGGACAGTTCTTGGTCCCTCTGAGTTGGACTGAGTGGTGGAACTAACATCATGACTAGACCTTTTCCTGGAAAAAGTGTGTGTGTATGAGATGTGCTCAGTTTTTGACCAGGCCATACATCCAGCAGAGGTGGAGAAAAGTGTATTTTAGAACAAAATAATGGAAACTGAAAGAAACCTAAGGCAAAGAGGGGTAAGTGATAATGAGGGGTGAGGCAACAGAGAAAAACAAACTAAATGAAAGCAGTGGTAGTAGAAAGAGACTAAAATGAAGAAAAAAGTTGCCAAGGTACCAGTGATTAGTAAATGAGGAGAAAACAACATATCTCAGGCTGCATGGCTGGCTTAACATCTCTGTGAGAGAGAAAACTTAAAAAGCTTAATGGAAATACTGAAGAGATGGGTGAGAGTGACAGCAGTGCACTCCTGTGCTGCAAGGTGAGGTGAGCACACCCAGGGCACTGCCAGGAAAAGCTGGCACAGGAGGTGAGTGCCTCAACAGAGCTGGGGCTAATACAGTGTCAGTGGTAAAGTGATTTCCTTGCTTTACCCTTCCCTGAAGCCTTGTTTCACTTTCTGAGCACTGAGCCAAACTCTTCTATTTCTCAGTCTCAGAGATGATGATACCCTAACAAAGAGCAGGCTTTGTCCTGGCGTTTGAACCTGTGGCATTGATTTAACCTTGACAGGACAGAGGAGCATCAGTTCTGCTGTCTCTCTCCCAGGAAGGCAAGCAGTGTTTGTACTTTAGCCTTGCTTCAGCAGTCTTTAAATTGTCACTGGGACCCTGGGAACCCAGCTGGTAGTGGCTGTTTAGGGATTGCTCTGATTTGCTACATCCCTTCTTGCCAGGGGCATGTTCCATTCCTGCACCTCTTCTCCAGCGTCTGAGCTGTGATGGTTGGTACAGCTCCAGGCCACCTCTCACCAGAGGCTCTGAAACAGATCCTCAGGCTAAAAGAATAAATTATAGCAAACCTCTTTGAAAAAAGAGCTAAATTCAAATAGGTTCACAAAGGAAATACAGGAATTTAAAGTGCTGATGTTTTAACTAGGACTCGGAATTAAGTTATTATGGAGCATTAAATGTGCTACCCTTTCAAAGCAGTGATTTCTGCCATGGTTTCCTTTAAAACTTCATTTTTGCAAACTCTGCCACTGATCATACAGGTGAGAGAAGTGCCAGCTTGAGCTAATTTTGCAAGTGCAGAGGACTGGGATTTGAGAAGTAAAAGGAGGTATGTAGTGGACTCCTGGAAAAAATCAATGCATTCATTACAGAAAAAGAAAAAATGTAAAAAGTAAAAATGGGACTTTTTTCCCCAGTGAAAAATGGGACTTTTGTGTATAATTTAATATTATTACATGTACCTTTAGGGTAGGTAGGATTGCCATTGCTTTGCAAATAATCATGCAGTGTTTCTTTGTGAAAGTGTATCTTCTCATTTGCACTGACAGAGTGCTGCCAAGACAGGAGCCCTCAATCTGAGCTTTGTTGTGCCAGTCTGCCTTCTTTCTAGAGTACTCAAATTTCTGTGTACTTTTTAAGCATCTAGCTTGTTTTTGTGAAAAAAATATTTCTGATTGTCAGAATTCTTAATGCCATTTGAAAGAGGCCACAGTGCTATGGATCTTGCCATATATGTTGTAGTTTGCAAGGAAGTGATGAGTCCAAACATGCACAGGAGTTACCTGGATTTATTGATTGATTAAGGATATAGATCTGTTATAGATGTATTGGATGTATAGATTGATTAAGAAAATACCCACAACCTATCTGGCAATTTTTTTTGAATGTAAATAAGAGAAGCCTTTGCTCTGCTGTACCAGAAGAAATTCAAGGACAAAATATTTCTTGAAAAGAAGATACTAAGTGATAGTAATGCAGTAGTAGTAGTTTAGCTGCTCTCAGCTGTTTATGACTAGAATCTGAAATGAAACAGAGCTCATATCTTGGCAGTGTTGAGTCCTGTGTGCTTCTCTGATGAGTCTCTTGGGTTAGACTCTTAAGAAGTATTTACATGCCTAGAGATTTAGATAAGCTCTTGGTGGGGTGTTCAGAAGCCTCCAGGTCCCTAAAACCTCTTGGCTTACTTAAGGGAACATGGGAGTGTGTATATGCACATTTGCGTGTGTATAAAAGCTGTTGATTAATTCTATTATTTCGAAGAAAAATCATATAAAATTAAATAGCAAATAGCATTCTGTCCCAGTCTGCTGAGCCACTGATTTATTTCACAAATACTGCTATGCTTGTATCTTCTTTTCCTATATTTTTTTTTGTTTTATTCTTGTTTTTCATTACTTGCTTGTATTTGTTGAAGCAAAGGGAAAAGTTCTTAATCTTTGGGTCTTCTGACCTGCATGGAAAAGAGTGTCATTTGACACATAATTTTTCAGAATTTAGGTGTTATCACTCAAAATTTGAAAACTTGGAACCATCTACTCATATCTGTTTTAACATGGAAAATATATATAGACACTTTTTGCTTTTCTACAGACTGTGTACAGTAAAATCTTTCTTGCATAGATTCTACACTCATCTTTTAATTTTTTACGACAATCTGAAATTACATTCTCACAATAAATAAATTGCATTCCCATTATAAATTGTGCTACTCAGAATTTGTGTCCCATAAACATAACTTTCCCTTTTTTTTCCTGCTCAAAAATATAGATAGAATATTTTATTTAAGACTACATTCCTCAGGGCAAAGAGTGGAGATCTGGGACCCTGGAATTTTCATTTCAGAGTTAGCAGTTGTTTACTGTGTGGCCAAGGACAAATCAGTTTAACCCAAATTCAAGTATTTAGTCTTTCAGTTCCTCCCCTACATTAATGTTGTATTAGGAGCTTGGATGTGTGGTTTCAGTCTGTATGAATTTGTTCCCCATGTTTCCTGAAGCACCCAAAGCTATAGCAGTGGCTAAAAAATAGTTGCTGCTGAGAGCAAAAAGTCTGGAATCCAGACGTGTGAAAAAGCAGCACAAGTAGCACGGGCTTGCTTTTAATGAGGCACTCGAGCTCTTTGGAGTGTCAGAGAAAGGGTGAAGCTGTCCATTACATCGTGAGGATAAAATATTCTGAAATATGCGAAGACCTTTCAAAGGGCTGTGCTTGCTTAGAGCGAGAGCCAGCACCCTTCTCAGTGTGCAGACTCCATTGTAAAGCTAGATTACACAGTCTGTATTTACACATACTTTGGCTGGATTTGGTTAATAAGGTTAATTTAAAAGGCTACATGATTGTGTGCAGACTAGATCAGCTAGTACAGGATTTTGAGTATTGACTAAGCAGCAGCAAGTGCTCAGCATTCCTGACCCTACTTAAAATTCTCTTGCTGGCATAGACTTACTTGTAGAACAACTTTAAGCGATCTCAGAGCTAGAATTCAATGTCTGATGTTTCTGTTACTAAATTAATAAAAAAAAGGTGCCAAACCAAGTCATATGTAATTTTGTGCCTAATTCTGGCAAAAAATTACATACAAGAAATACACTAGGAAGAGCACAGGCATCCTATGGGGTAAGTTCTCAGTATTGCTGTCAAAGAAAGGAGATTAATTTTTTTTTTAACAGATACAGCAACTATCAAATTGATTAATAAATAGTCTTTCAGTAGGTGTTATTATTGACTTTCATAAAATGCCGTGTCTGGCATATTGACCTGCTTTTGCAGATTACTTAGTTGTTTGATGCCAGGTGCTTCATCTTACCTAATCAATTGTAGACCTTTCCTGAGAGCAAGAGTTGTTACTGTCTCTTCTGTTTTCTTGAGAAATGTTGAGTTTCTGAAGCACATCCACAGAATTTTTCAATCTGTCAAGACCTTTAATATACTCATGTCTGTTTCCTTTTTGTTTTCTTTCTTTTTCTTGAAAGAGCAGAAATCAAAAACTATTTAGTGCATCCTGGAGTTCTTGTCAGCAGAAAGAATTGCAAGGATGCTGGGAACTTAGAGCTCTGGTCAAACACCCACATCACAGACACTGTGTGGCAGATCTTTCTGTAAAGCCCTCATTAGCTTTGTCAAAATGGCCACTCTTCTCTTTTGAAAAATTTCTGTTGTGATAATCCTCCCACATGGCAGAATCTTTTGTTTAGACTATGTAAAATCAGGCTGTTCAACTAATAACACTCTAAACTCCTTTTTTCCTATCTATTTTTTTGGATTCTTTAAGTCCTTCCTCAAGAAAAGAGTAATCTCATTTGTCATGTTCTTGGGTTCTGTGCCTTTTCCTTTTTTTTGTTGGGGTTTCCCAAGCAAAGGCTGTTAAGTTGATTAAATCCATGTACCCAGGTGCCTTTAGCAGTCTTTCTTCATACAAGTTGTTCTAAGTTAGGAGAGTTCACACTAAATGGTACAGCACAAAAGAGTTGAAAGCAGCAGAAATTCTTGTCTGCCTAGGTATGAGTGTCTCACACAGTCAGTGGGAAAGCAGAACCTCTGACTGATGGTTTGGTGAGGGGATTTTGCTGCAAGACATCTTGGATTATCTGAGAGGAGTACCTGGATTGTCTGCTGAAACTCCTCCATCACTGGGGAGTGCTGTCATTGCTGTTTTCCTGTATGAACCAGTGCTTGCACAGGCTTTCTCCATCCCAGAATACATGGATTGCACTATTGGAGCTTCCTTCTGAGCAGAGCTAAGCTGCCACTTGTGAGCCTTTGCCAGAGCTGTGCTGCTGCTGCTCGGCAGCTGCAGCTGTTCATTGATTCCCCGTGGGAGCTGCAGCCCTTACGTTTTTCTCTGCAGGAGCATATGGGGAGTGTTGATGGACTGGGTCCATTCCTGGTGATGCTGGCAGCTGGAGGGTTGGCTGTAGAGGTCTCAGCTGATGGCCTGGCTGGGCTTCTCTACCCTTTGGGCCATGCTCAACTGTGAAGAATTTGCTCCATGGTAGAAAGTAGATTGAATAATAATGCTTGGCATAGATCTGCACGTGACCCTTTAACAGTGATGTGCTCGATGCTGAGCTCATGGTACCCTGGCAGCTCACAGAACATCTCCATGTGGGAAGGATGTGTTTGGGGACACCCTTGGATCTCCCTTCCCACGCAGGCCACATTGCAAACACCTTTCTCTTCTATTCCTGGGGTATCCTTGTGCAACTCAGTTCATGTGTCTTCCTAAAAATAATCTGTGATCTCGTTGCTCCTGTTTGCCTGAGAAGTTGCAAGTAATAAAGGAAAGGGTTCATAAATATTAGTGAGATAGGAATGTTCTTCTTGAATATAAACACTCTGGCAGTACTCTCATGCATTTCTTTAACTTCGTTTGTGTGATTCAGAGATCTCTTGGTAGAAAAAGTATGTTTTGCTTCTTGGGAAACAGGCCCTTGAGATTCCTGGTGTCCTTTAGATGGCCTGGGTTTTGGGGTTTTTTTGTTATGTAAAGGAATTTCCTGCCATGGAAAATGAGATGGGACTCAGTTTTTATATTTCATAAGTTGTATGAAATTTTTAACATTAGAAAACATGTAAGAAATATTTTAATATTTATCTTGGTGTGTCTTTAAATGTAACACATTTCTATACATATTATTTAAAATCCTTCATATTTTACAAAAATATTAATATTTTTGGTATTTTAATTTTATTGGGTGCTGGTACAAGATTTGCTATTGGGTCCATCAGCACTCTCTGAGGAAGCTGATAGCGTGAGCATAGTCATGAACTGTCTTTGAAGTACAACCATGTCCTACAGTTCTTACTTCATGTTTCTACTTTAAATATCTGAGAATAGACATCTTCAGTGAAACACTAGGATGTGAATTCTTTGGCCATGGATGTAGTTTTCTGGAGTTCTGGTTCAGCTGCTTGTGGTAGGTAATGAATTATGGGTGAATCATCCAATTTCAATCAACACTTCTTTGTTTCTCTGAATTTCTATAGAAGTGTACTCTGCCATGGGTACTGACAAGTACTGTGTTTCTTTAGTCTTCTGTTTAGATCTGTATTTGAAAATGTGCATTTTAGTTTAGTTTCCCAGTGTGGGGCACTTCTTTTTCTTCTGAGCATCCAGACCTTTAGAAGATCTGTAGAAGTCCTAGAAGTCAGTCACAGATGTGCCTATGAGCTGCCCATTCACCTAGTCAGTAAAGCAGAATATTTTATTATTTTTTTAAAAGAATATTATTCTATCATGGTGACAAACTTGTTGCAGCTGGCTCTGCCAGCATGTGCTCCTTTAAAGATGTACTACAATGCAAGGCATTAAGTAAGCTATGTTGTAGGTACAGGTTCTTGGTCTGCACTACATGAACTAGTAGTAACCTTTTTGAGTGTGGGAGTTAGCAGTTTCTATGAAATACAGCAATCAGGAAAGAAGAAAACAAATTATATACATAACATTGTAGTAGAAGCACAAAACAGGGAATTACAGATATTTGAGGTTAAACTACTTTTGATCTAGAAAAGAGACTGAAATCTCAGTCTCTAATCTGATAGAGCATTCTCGAAGAGGACAAAGAAAATCTCTTCCATGCCCCAGGAGGTTGAACACTGCAAGGAGATTCAACTTTGCCTTGCCAGCCACCTTATTCTTCCCTTTGTTTGTTATAGGCTTAAATAAGATTCTTGAGAAGGCTGTTAGTATTGTCACATTGCATTAAACCAAATCAAACACTTACATGGCTGCAGGGAAATCGCTGGAACTTTTAATGATTTATTAAGAGCAGTGTAACTATTATGTGTTAACCATGCAGGAATGTAGCATTTTGTACTAAGTACTGTATTTAAGATGTATTTAATGCATTTGTGCAGTTTGGCCCAGTTTTGTTTCTATGGGAAATGGAGCCATACAGTTACATTATTTCCTGGCTCTCTGTGTGTTAACTTTGGGATGAATCTATTCCTTTTCCCAGTTGATTGCTTGCTTCCTTTTTAGAGAGAGAGGGAAATAAATATAAAATCTTTTCATAGCCTTGGCTTTTTTGTTAGAATAAAAAAAATCTAGGTTTTGCCTCATGGGTTTGACAGTGTGCATATTTATGACAAACGTAGGAATTTTCTATCCCATTAAAGTCTCAACAGATAATTTCAGCAGATGGTCCTTCAGAACGAAATAGATGCTAGAACTTGTAAAGAGTCATTAAAAACTCTTAAGTCTGTAATAGAATGTGATACCTTTCATTCAACCTTTAAATAGCATGGGCTGATTTCCTGGCCAGGTATGTGCAGGAGAGTTTTGCTGGCCAGCCACTTCTTTCAACAGTAGCTGAATAACAACAAAAAGCCTGTGATGGTTCAATCCTTGTTAATGAGTGTTGCAAAAGAAAGGCAAAATAAGTGAAACAGAAGGTCAGAGCATGTGTGCAAGTATTGGCTGGCAAGAATCCCATTGACTTGTATTATAAAATACCCAGTGGATATATTAAAAAAAAAATAGGGTAATTGTTTTGAGAGTTTTATCAGCTCTCTGTTGATCTGGGATATTTTTGGCAGTTAAATCTTATATTCAGTAACCTTCCATAGTGAAATACGAAAAAGTACTGTAATTTAGTGGATATGATGTACAAAATGTTAGTAAAATATGGCATTTTTCTGAAGCTTGTTTGTTATAATCTATATAACAATGGGGAAATGTACTATTCCTGTGCAATAGGGATAAATCTTCATATTCTTAACATAATTTTTTGGTATTTTTATTTTAAATCATGAGACTTTTTTTAATTTAGAGTTTTAGTGAGCCATAGATTTTACTTTAAAGTGTGGGCAGCTCATGTGCTGTGTTCGTGGAATCACAGGATGCTAAGGGGCTGGAATGGACCTTAAAAGTCATCTTGTCCCAACCCCTCCTGCCATGGGCAGGGACATCTCCCCCTGGACCAGATTACTCAAGGCCTTCTCCAACCAGGTTTTGAACACTGCCAGGGGTGGGGCAATGCTTCATCATAACAAAACACATCAAAAGAAAATTATATTATCTGAAAACAAATAGAATAACAGAGAACTGTCATGAGAACAAAATCCCAATGTTAGATTTATAGAAAAATCTTATCTCAGAGAATTTCTTGGAATATCTGCCTTAGCAGATAAGTATTTAGTCTTTTAAGACTGTAGCAAAATTGCAGATTGCGTTTTGAACTGTAGGTGGATATACAGAACTAAAATAGAAATCATAATATCTGGAGGGATTTCTTTCAAAACATATTTGTTTTATTCCAGATTTTTCTTCATATAAAATTCTACATACACACACCAGAGACTTTCAGATCGTTTATAATACAACATCATATTTAATTTTTCAATATTAAAAAGAACAGTAGGATCCAGCACGAAGTACCAAGCAAGGAGCATTTGTGTACAAACTGCCATGTTTCTTCAGGCAGAAAGGTCTTCTATTATATAGAGCATGCAAGTTGTACAATTGAAGGTAGTTTACTTGTAGCTTCAAATGAGAGGTGATAATGGAAATGGCTGATTTGAAAGCATTTTCATGTTCATAATTCAACTTCACTCCTTTTTTCTTTCTTCCCACTAATATTTAAAGTGTGATAGAGGGAGTTGTACAGACACTTGAGAGGAAGAAATCTTTCCTATTGCAGAGCTATTCTCTGGGTGTAGGTTTTGATCCAGAGGAAACCTAGTTAGCTTCACCAGAAATAGGAGTGATGAAAGGCTTTAGCTTCTGACCTGCAGTGAAATATTAAAGGTGGTGGCCCCCCTGGGGGAACTGTTTTTTTTCCCAGCCACAATTTGTGTCCCTGTCTGGTCAAAAGTTGCTGAATCCACAGTGCCCAGGTTCTGAATTTGGAGCTGAAGGATTCTTCCAGTACAAGACATTCCAAGCTCCCTCGGAGTGCATGCCTTGTGTCATGGTAGAAGTTTTGTCTCTGATTAGGTGACTCATAAAGCTTGACAGATATTGCCATGTAATTACATAGCCTCTCAGCTGGGTATCTTCTGTTTATGTTCAAAGCATTTTACAGCTTGATATAATGCATGTAAATGATGCCCAGCAAATAGTCAGGGAACTAAAACTGAGCAGTTGTCTCCTTTGTGCACCCATTTTCAATAATTAATTGGGTATCCTGTGACTTTTAATTGTGAGAAGGGTGCTCCTAGTTTTACAACTCCTAAATACAACTCTAATATGATCAGAACAAAAGCTTTTTTGTTCCTAAATGCAAGACTAGTACAGCTATTTCCAATTATACCAATATGAAATAAACTGTAGAGGTGTAAAATTTAATTATAACCATTAGGACTTTATACCAATTTTTACTGCTGGTAGCTCAGACAGCTTACAGACTTTACGGAATCATTCTTTATGGAGCGTAGTTTTTCAAAGGACATTTGAGCTGAGAGTAAATACCATTGAAGAAGTGTGTCCTTGGGCTAGAAGCTGCAGTATCATTAATGCTGGCATAGAACTGGGAAAGCATGTTAACAAAATTCTTTTTCTTATGATCAGTGCTTTTTCTCCCAGGTGTAGGTGTGTGTTAGGTTGTCTTCAGGGTCTGTATGAAACACTGTCTATGGATCCTGTGGCTGGCTCTGTGGATTTGCATTCACAAGTTGCTGTTAATTAGATTTAGAATTTTATTATTAATTATGCTTTCACAGTCAAGCAATCCTGTTACTTCATTCTGTTTATTTTTCACCAGCATATAAATGGATTATCTGTAATGGGACAGCTATGGGGTTCTACTGAATGTGGGTTTTGCAGCTTAAGCCTGAGAAGGGTAATTCCCCCACTGCACTTGGCCTTTGAAAGAGTTTTGGGAAACCACAGATCTCTTCCTTGCCTGCTGGAGAAGGAGGACATGTGTGAGGCTGTGGAAAATGGCATTGATTATTTTTGGAATTAACCGTGCACAGAAAGGAGACAGAAGCTGCTATTGTAGAGGAGCTGCAGAATTCCTGATAGAAATTCCTGCTTTTCATGCAGCCTTGTCATGTACCTTTCTCCGTCTGCTCAAGGACTCCTCAGACATTCCTGCAGAGACCAGGGCAGTGTCCTGCTCCGTGTGTGACCTCAGGTCACTTCTCTGCTGTCATGTCTTACAGCAGCAAGATGATGACCTGCAGGAACTCACTGGTACTTGGGCTTCTCCATCTGTTTTATCTGCTTTGTGCTCGTTCTGTCAGTGCTCTGGAAGAGAAATGATCCTGACAAGTGTGTGTGCTGCTTGGCATATTAAACACGAAGATTGTGAGTGCTGCTGTAAAGCCAATAGAAATAATTAGCTGTACGTCTCTCTTTGAACTCACATTTTCCCTTAAGCAGGGCTGTTCTCTGGCTGTGTGGTAGTGGTGATATTGATGCAAGGTCAGCCACTGGTGAGCTCCCATCTCTGCTTCATCAGCTCCTCGCTAGATTTTGGCAGGGCAGTGCACTCCCCCCTCACCTGTGCCGTGCAGGCAGCGACCGAGAACAGGGAACCATTGCACTGCTGAGTGCCCTGACCCATTTTCAGGTTATGCAAGTCCCCCAAGGGCCTTCAAATTCAGTGAGATTAATTCCCTTTCAGAAAGTGCTGAGGACAAACAAAACGCTTTATTGGGGACAGGTCTGGGAAACACCAGCACTCAGTGAGCTAGGCCTGGATTTCACACTACACTGTTAGAGTTTCAGTGATAAAAGGCAATTAAAACAGAGAAATGTTAGGTATTTTTAAAGGAATTTAATGTTTGTTGGCTATGTGTTAAATCACTGTCGCTGTGGAGTGATGTGTTCAAAGGCTGTTTCACACTGGGTGAGGATCTGGCTTTCTTTTCATGTTGTCACAGTGCAGGTACCATGCACTGCAAGAAGCAGATGGCTGAGTTCTGCTCATGGCTTGTTCCTGGCCATGGTTTACTCAGTGAGGACCGCAGTCAGGTCTGACAGCCTGGAGTTTTCACACAAAATTTGGATAACTTCTAGCATTTTCAGAAGGTTTACTGAACTATTCTCTCTGAAACTGGTGCTTTGAGTTTTTGAAGAACACCTGGCATCCTTGTTTTGATCATAAAGGTGCTCAGTCTCACAAGTGAGTCCCAGTGAAGCATTTCTCATGAGTCTACTCCTTCCCCAGAACTGCACACAACTCCCAGCAGCAGGAACAGGAGTTAATTCCCTGAACCTACTGGCACAAAGAGCCAGAGGGTACTCAGAAGTACAGAGCTGCAGAGGCACACTTGAAAAGATTACTCTGGATTTACCTGTAGTCAGACTCTGGTCCCTGTGCTCAAATCTGCAGTAGGTCATGCCAGTAGAGTACAAACTCTTGAGGCATGAGAAATCATTTTTTGTTTGCTTGTTCTAAATTTGTATCAGGTATCCTTGTCTCTCTTGAAGGGAGTGCTTCACTTCCAAGGCTGTTTACTCTTGTCCTGCATAGTTACCTCAAATGACTGCTGGCTATTTTCTGATCTGGAGTCAATTCCTGTAACTCTCAGAGATATTTATTCTGTAATTAAATAATAATACCTCTTTTTTTGTTGTTTGTTAAATTTATATTTTTACAGTTATTCAGTGAAAAAATAAGTGGAGCAGAAGGAACAAAGCTAGATGAGGAATTTCAAGAGATGGAAAGGGTAAGAAAAGTCACATTATGTTTTTCAATATTAAGCTATTGCAGAATCAAAAATATTTCATGTTTCAAGTGATTGAATGGTATTATAAATTTACCTGGGGGAGGAAACCCTGTAATGTGCTTCCAAACAGAAAGATAAAAGGATAAATGCAAATTTAACCTTGAGCCTCTTCAGCTCAGCCAAGGGAGAAGAGACATCCACAAAGGCTGTTTGAGCAGAGGATCAGGTTCCACTGACACCTCTGGACAGTGAAGAGAAATTCCTCCAAGAAGGATGCAGAGCATCAGGAAGAACCTTCTTCCTGTGGTTATGTGGGAATTTAGAGATGTCTGTGGTGTTATTTTAAAGATGACAAAGCCTTTGCATCTGATAAAATTAATGATAAAAACCTAACCACTTTGGCCAGATTTTCTCCTGAGAAAAGATTATATTTTTTAGTTTAAATTCATGTTCAGAAATTTCCATGAAATTGCCATGTTTGCTATCCACTGATGAGTTGTCTTGCGAATTAAACAATGTTACTGCCAGTTTCTACTTTTACAGTTGTTATGTGCTTTTTTTTAATTGCCCTTGCCTTTCTGTGTATTTTTTAATGTTATAGTAGACTTTCTTTTCTTTTTCAGAAAATTGATGTTACTAATAAAGCTGTAACAGAGCTTTTGTCCAAATCCACGGAGTATCTTCAGCCAAATCCAGGTAGGATAAGAACAATAGGTGCTGGATTTTGATGAATGTTGCTTTATTATTTGGAAATTAATTCTAGATAAATGAAAGCTGATTGAGTCATCATTGTGAGGTTTCTGTCTGGAATTCTGCAAAATTGTTTTAAGCAAGAGGGAGAGAGAGTAGGAAGTTGGCTTTGGCTGTGCTTGTATCTATTCTCTCTTTGCTTCCTGCAATATTTCTGATCAAGGAGCTCCCAAGCAGGACTATTCAAAGGAACATGAGTGTTGGTGAGTATTTGCCTGGAGAAATGAATACTTTTTCAATTGGGAATAAAAGTTTACCAGTCTGAGACGAGCTTGGTGACTTACTTCGTTACGTTGCTTGTGAAATGATTTATTGCTTTAAATAAATCAGTTTTAAAACTGATTTTATCACTTTTTTTTTTTTTTTTTTTTTTTTTTTTCTATGTTCCTCTTAGCATACAGAGCCAAGCTGGGAATGCTGAACACTATGTCAAAGATCAGAGGACAAGTTAAAACCACAGGCTACCCCCAGACAGAGGGACTCCTGGGAGACTGCATGATACGGTATGGCAGAGAGCTGGGCGATGAGTCTATGTTTGGTGAGTTTGTGCATCTCCTCTGCCAATATTTCAGCATAAAGTTCTTTGCAAAATATTATTCACTGACATAACCTGTGCAGTTGGCCACTGCAGGTAAGAGGGAAGGTTGAGTGCAGGGATTTTTGTCCACCTCTGTTGCAGGTGGATTTGATAACACTGAACCTGTCTGGTCATCCCTGTTATTAACCATTTCTAAGTAATAAACTGATTCTTAAATGCAGTTTATTTCTTTTAACCTTTATAAAAATGATTATACTCAATTTGAGAAGCAAACTAAGGGAAAAAATTATTGTAGAAAGAAAGAAACAGCAACACTGAATGATTTTTTTTTTTAATAATGACCTATGCAAATACAATAGAGAGAACATTTTTTTTTCCCCTGGTATCTGTTGGGGGAAAAAAACCCAGAAATGTAATTCAGAAGAAAAATTTTCTAGTTCTAGTTTCCTTTAGGGAACAAGCATAACTTGGATTATTTTCTTTTTTACTCTTCAAGGGCCTGCAGCAGATACAAAGATACCTATTTGAAATGGCTGTTTTAAAAGACAAATTTTCTGCTTTTACATATCTTGAGATATAAGAGCATATTCTTTACCACAGGCCTTGCACTGCTGGATGCTGGTGAGAGCATGAAGCAAATGGCAGAAGTGAAGGACTCGCTTGATATTAATGTCAAACAAAATTTTATTGATCCTCTACAGTTACTGCAGGACAAAGATTTAAAAGAGATTGGGGTAAGTTTTCCAGGGTAAAGCTTCACTTACTAATAATCAAAGTCAAATCAAACTCCAGTTCCCGGAGATACTTTTCTTGAAAGCAATAAGGTAAATAAATTTTGTTGTAATAGATTTTCTCTCTAGCAAAACAGTGACAAAATCTGCTTAGAATCAATGCTTGGCTATTTTTCCCTTGTCTGACTTATTCAATTTGCTATATTGCTTGTACAGTCAGTACAAGGATACTAAAGAGAATGATGTTCTTTATTTTTCTGCTCTTTTATTTTAATGAAAATTTTTATTAATGCTTATGAACATGTGAGTGGGCTGTGATTTACTGCTAGTGATTATGTTATCTTATCATCTCTGTCAGCCTAAAGCTGTTTATAATAGAGAATGAGTATAACTGTTAAAAAAGGCTTTTCAGGGCAAAAACAGAATAATCTGAATAGTGTCATAAAATGTTGAAGTGCCATATGCCACTATAGGAAAAATATAGGACACTAAAGAACACATTTTTAACCTTTAGAGTTGAGTTTTTCAGTGTTTTTGTTTACAATGTGACAATTCTAAGAAAGCCAAGCAGTCTTCGAGTCTGTCGATTCCGATGGATTTGGGTAATAAGCAAGTTAAAACCCTGATGAAATGCAGAAATGAAAGTTACTTTATTTGTTTGCACATAAATGAATGTGGAAAGCTTAGCAAAAAGATAGCAATAATGTCTGTAGCTGTCTCCTGAAAATAGCTATGCATCAAAGTTGTTTTCTTCTGAACTGATGAAAGGAAATTGTTTGATGTTAGCTTTAATGAGCATTTTGTACTGTCACGTTGAGTCCATTCTGTGAGTCTGTCAGTCCCATGATTTTTGGCAACAGAAAAGCTTGTGTAGTTGTATCAGATAGAACTGTCAAGCTGATACCTAACAAAGACATCAAGAATACAAGATTTGTTGGAGCATTGTTTATGAGGGGAATATAACCCTTTAACTTTTAGTTGTCATATTGCAGATAATTCAAGACATAAAACTGAATTACGTGTGGAATGTGGTGACACAAATATTTAGGTTGGATCCTGCTTCTCACAACAGCTGAGAGAATCTGAACTGTTGCACATTTAGTGCAGTGCATGAGGTGGATGTCTGAGATTGGCAAATCAAGGTAGCCAATACCCCAAGTGCTACCAAAGGGCTCTTTATTTAAAATCCCATTCATGTAATGTGGCCTTACACTTCCCTGGTGCTGCCTTGGGTCAAAGGGATGGACTGTACAAATCTCTGAGCCTTGTATTTCAAGTTTGCATATATTTGCATCCATGGCTGATACTCCCTTAAATCACAATGTGTTTGTTTGGGTGTGTCCCCTTTGGTCCTTCTCATGACTGTTCTGTCTCTTTTAGCATCACTTGAAGAAGCTGGAAGGACGCCGCTTGGATTATGATTATAAAAAGAAGCGTTTTGGAAAGATACCTGATGAAGAAGTTAAACAAGCAGTAGAAAAATTTGAAGAGTCAAAGGAGCTGGCTGAAAGAAGCATGTTCAATTTCTTAGAAAATGATGTAAGTCTGTGCCACATCTTTATTTGCTGCAGTACATCCTGGAGGGGCAAATGTGTGGGATTGGTTAAAGCCAGTCCCATCCTTCACAGGAGGTAAGGTCTGAAAGCAGAAACTCTGCCTCTTGCTGCTTTTAAATCCCCTGTCAGAGAAGAACATAACATACAGCAGGGAATGGGAGAACCCAAGAACTCAGGAATTTCTTCTGGAGATACATTGACTCAGGCAAGACTGTCACAGAGGCCTCAAGCAGGACTAGCTGAGAGTAAAATGCAGTTTGGTCAGGGAGAGGGTGAAGATCATGAAATTGGTATAGTCAAGACCCACTGCTGAAAGTTTAAGCAAGGGCATGTACCCTCTGTGCTTTCTGAATTTTAGGTCACTTACAGTGAAAACTGCTGCTGATATGAAGTCTCTGAATGATTTTACCTCTGAAAATCATTACTATTACTCTTTGGCTCTGCAAAGTCCATGGAGTGAGTTTGTGGCTGGGGCTCAGGTATGTGGACTTTGGCTCAGAGTCCAAGTCCATCATGAAATTATGTCTAAATAAGGAGCAGCTGTGGCCATTCAGGATAATCCTCTCTTCTGTCCACACACAGAGGAATAGCAGGATGTGCTTTCTCCTGAGTAATCGTGGAATTATAGGGAAAGAGACCTGGACCTATTTGAGCCTATTCCAAAGCTTTCTCCTCGCCTATAGATGCAGCATCACAGAAAACACACTTCCAAAGTAAGAACTGTGTTATCTTCTGTGAGCAAACTGTAACAGGGAGGGGCTGTGAAGTGGAATATTTAACTGCAAGCAACTTCTCCCTCTATGCACACACAGTTGAAAACCAGCCTGTAGCTCCTGACCTGTGTGGAAGTGGGACACATTTGGTACAGCAGTGTACAGTGTAAGGCAGTTAAGCCTCTTGCTGTTTTACCAGGGCCAATTAATGAGGGCAGCAAAAGCTGGAACATGCTCTTACCAACAATTTCAGCACTGTTCCACTGTAGGCACCACCAGTTGCCTGGTTGCAGTGGATGTGTGTTTTATAATTCTGCCTTGCATAAGCAGCTGAGAAATGTTTCAGGTACTGTTTATCATTAGTCAGAGCACCAAACTGAGGATAAAACAGTGCAGGCATTCAACTGGTTTAGCTCAGCCACTAGAAAACAGAAGAGTTATGCATTCTAGTATAACTAATTCTGCCTTTGGAAGGGGGTGAACTGAATATCCCTCTGAAGTTTTCTCCATACCCATCTCCTGTTGTTTCTGTTTAAAGAAAACTCTGTGCTCTTTCCCTTCCATTTTTATGCTGACCCAGGCTGTTTGTCCTCCCAGAACCTCTCATTACAGCCTTGTTGTCTCACCCCAAATGGTCTCACTGCATTTGCAGAGATCTTAATCACTTCCTTCTGATCCTTTCCAGTTCCCCAAGTGTCTCCCTCTCTTGGTCTTCTTGCCCTGAGGTCTGTTCTCTGAGCTCTGGTTCCCAGCCATCTTGCCAGGTGCCTTTCCCAGGCTCAGTCCTGATCCCCATCTTTCTCAGGTTTTTGCACAGCCAGTTCCAGACCTCCCACATCGACACTGTTGCATGCACTTCTTATCAGATCCATCTTCTTGCCATTCCCACACAGCCAGTCCCAGGTTCATCTTCCTAAGTAGCTTTTAGTCCCTCAAGTTTCTCTGGCTCTTTCCCAGTCTCTTTTTCTCTCTCTCTTCTCCTAATCCACAACTCCATATTTCTCCTGGCTCTTAGTTGGCTTGTTTGGACAGTCCTTTATCCATTTTCTCTGACCACCAATCCAAACCCCAGGCATGTGTTGTCCTCAGCTGTTTATATTACTCTCTTCTGACTGTGATGGAATTGTATCAGCTGTTGGTTTGGTTCTGTGCATTTCATTTCTCTGTGCTATGTGACAGTGTTTGGCTCTCTTGGAGTCCTGGCAGAATTTTTAATGATCTTTTTAACTGAGTAAAAGCAGACAAAGTATAACACAAAATTGCCATGGGTCCATAAAACATTTGTAGAAAGATATTTTCTTATGATCCAATGTCTGAAGACATCACGATGGAATGGAAAGATGTCAGACTTCTTGGGGTCTGTCTTCTTAATGTTGTCTTGAAGAAGACAAATATCTCTTACTGCTCCATACCACATACAGCTTGAACTTTTCAGCTTGGGTTAGGAGAATGAGATTATTTGTTACCTCATGAATAAAAATATTTTGTTTTTTCCATCTTCTTCACATTCTCCCTTTCCTCATCGTTCATATTTTTGAATGATTGGCTAATACATTTCAAATCCAAGTGGATAAATCATGTTTCTTTTATCAGTTTATAAATGCTGCCATCTAGTGAGGTAAGTCCAGATCATTTCAGAACTGCAATTTGTAAATATTGATAATAAACACTAATGGGTCTGAGTCATAAGAGCTGTCACAGTGTAATTTCTTCCAGCATTGATCAGAAAAGCTCCACTTTCACCTGCTAAGGGGTCATATCCTATTATATGTTTTGGGCTTGGGTGTTGACAGACAGCTGGCTTGGAAGTTGAAAGCAGAAGGGATTTGCACATTATGAAAGGAAATGACTCAAGGACCCTGCCCTGAGTTATTGAACTAGGAGTTACACCTCAGTTTTGTTCAGTTTCCAACTGGCAGTTTCTTTGATAGAATCCCATGTACTCTTTTCCAATAACCTCTATGAGGTACTGTGGTCTTTGGAGATACCAGGTCTGTTTTAAATGATCTGTTTGTTTATCCCTCAGCTGAATGCACTGCAGTGCCCTTACAACTACTTTCCTCTCTTTCTTTCAGGTAGAACAAGTCAGCCAGTTGGCTGTGTTTGTAGAAGCAGCACTAGATTACCATAAACAATCCACAGAAATTTTGGAGGACCTGCAGAGCAAGCTGCAAAACCGGTAAGACTGAACCCCTCAGAAAATGTTGAACCTCTTCTGCAGCCGAGGTTCACAACTTTGGAAAGTCACTGAAGCAAGAGATCTTGTAGCACCACCTCCCAGATGCACGTTTGCTGTGCTTGGTGCCAGACTGAGCTCCATGCCTTTCAACCCCTGCCACCTGGCAGCTTCTTGCTGTGCTGGGAGACTTTAATGTAACACAGGATCTGCCCAGGGAGCTCTGAGTGTGTGCAGAGTCTCTCCCATCTGTGGAGGTTAATGAGGACAGCCTCCCTTTGTTTGGAGGTTTATTCCAACTTGCATACTTTGAGTTGTGTTCTGGAGGCTTTGCTTGGAAGTTGGCCTGTTTTTGTTGAGATTAAGGGGTATAACAAAATTCTACAGCCCAGTAAGGAGCCAGCCAGCTGGCCAGGAGCAGAGTTGTGCTGTAACGCGTGGATGAAAGGCTCAGGTACTCTGTGTCATCCTAAGAGAAGGGAGAAATGCTGCTGTCATTATTGTGTCCCTCAGAGAACCAGAGACCCAAGTGTCACTGTGGCTTGGGCAGAGTCAAAAAAACTGCTTGGGGCTTTCAGCTCAGGGTGCCCATGGGGGCTGTGAGCATGGGCAGGAGGGAGCTGAGTCTGCAGAGCCCCTGTGCCACCCCAGCTGGACTGGCCGGGGGCACAAGGAGCTCTCGGCTGGGGCACACACAGCAGGAGGTACTAGACAGTTTTGTTGGCTAAATGGTTGTTTGCCATTTTCCCTGATAAAAAGGCCATGTGGGAGGTGCAGTCCCTGGGCCTCTGTCCTGGATGTGTTTCTCCATATGTCACTTGCAGTTGAGCTTTCCAGAGAGCTCATTTCTGCAGTTTATGCTGAACTCAGTGGCAGCTGTGGGTGCTCATCACTTCTCAGACTCAGGCTATTAAGCTTTATGCCTCTGTCAGCAGGACCAAAGTACTAAATAAATTAGGGACTTGTTGAAATTCAAGTATTGCAAGAGAATTGAGCAGCTTTTAGTAAAAACACACACTCCCCCCCCACCAAAAAACCCCCAAACAAGCCAACCAACCAACCAAAAAAACAGCACCATAAAACCAAAACACAAACCAACCAAAAGAAACCTAAAATCAAACCCAGCAGATATTCTTACTCCACTTTCCAAACAGCAAAGCACTTAACCTGAGCTTAAGTTCTGTAAGTATTTCTTCCTTCTTTCTTCCTAAGTAAATCTTTTGCTGCTCTTCTCTGTGTTACAGAATAAATGTAGCATCTAGTCGGCCTAAGCGTGAATTTAAGCCAAAGCCTGTAATAACTACAACTCTGGAAATTGGTGATAATCAGCAGCACAATGGGATTGCCTATAGTTCTTCCATAAAATCATCAGGTAAGTCTGTCACCACAGAATGAATGTGTCTCTAGATGTTTTGCCAGATTGTTGCTTGAGGTATTTCTTGTACCATGAGAGCAGTGGATCCATCAGGCAGCAGTATCTGTGCCTCTGACTCCAGATTGTTTCCCAGATTTCAAAATAGAGTTGTGAAGCAGGGTTCCTCTCAACAGACTCTCACCCATGTGAAATTTAGGTGTGGCATTCTCCTTGGTCTTTTAGGTCTCTGAATTGCCACTGAAGGTGGGAGGAGAGAGAGGGAGAGGCACTTGCAGAAAACAGTTCATTTCTTGCAAAGACGGATGCCTGCAGTGGGTGTGTTTAATCACAGTCTGGAGTATCTCCAGGTGCTAATTTTTCTTCACAGTCTGAGAGCATAAATGATCTGTACAGACTCTCAAATATTAGCAGTGTAAAATTCAGAGAGATTACTCCCACCTTTAAAGATTTTAACATCTTTTAACTTTTCTGTCCCCTAAATTATGCACCAAAATGTATGCATTAATGAAGTACTTAAGTACCTTTCCTTTGATTAGGCCCTGATTTCACAAAAACAAGTCAACTTTTAAAAGTTGTGTGAATAGTAATAATCAGTAAGGTTACACTACTCATTGAAAAAGCTTTTCCTCATCTCATAATAAAATTATTTTGCCCTATCTGCTTAATGCCTACATTGTATGATGAGATGAGCCCAGTTAAAAAACCAAACCAATAAAACCCCCAAACAAACAAAAAACTCTGAACAAAACCCAACTGACAATATGCAAAGAAAAGAGAATGAAAAATCCTGAGATTTAGCCATAAACGTTATTGAAAAGGAAAATAAAGGACAAGTAGTGAGCCAAAGGTTGCCTTCTGTACTTGGCATGGTATCTAAGATCTTTTCCTAAAGGTTTGTTGTTTTTGGTTTTTTTTTTCCTAACTCTCCAGTTTCTTCTTCCCTCCAGTCTTGTTTCTTTTTAAAGGTTGTTGGGAGAGAAATGAGAGAACTAGAAGTGAAAGAATAAAGCTTGGAGCTGTAACTTCATGCTCCTTCTAATGTCTCTTTAATTTTCTTGCACTGTGCTACAAGAGGAAACCATTATACAATCCATACCAAGGGGGCTTTGCAGCAGTTTGGCAGCACAAATCCACCCAGTGAGATGTGATTCCTCAATTTCTTTGAAGCTCCTCATGCTGCCTGAATGCTGAGTTTTTGTGTTCCTGTCAAATGTGGGATGGAGGGAGACAATCACCTCCTCTGCACATCTTCTCAGGTCACACCAGTGCTTCCTAAGACTTGTGTCACAAGGACACATTTCATCCAAAGCACTGGGGATGTTTGTAGGGATCAGTAACTTCCTTGGTAATTTCACAGCACATCTGGATGAAAGTAGCAAAAACATAGCAACTTTATTAAAAATTACCATAAAATTTCTTGGCCCTATCAGCTCCTTACTAAGTTGTATATGCTTTTTTTTTTTTTCTCTTTTGTATGTGTAGTGGAGAAAGGAGATTCAGATTCAGAATTTGTATATAAACCATTGTGTCAAACCACATTACAGTGGTTTATCATTGCTATCCAGCAGTTGTTCCAGGATGTCCTTCAAGGGTAATCAATCCTGCCTTTAGGAGAAAGACACATAATGACTTCTCAAGGTTGCTTCCAGCCCACTTAGTTAAAGAAAAATCTCAGTTTTAATGAGCTGAAAGTTAGTGAAAACTGAAAAATAGATGACCACTGATGACTAAGATAGGGAAGGAGTGAGGCACTTCCATTCACTGACTCCATTCATGTTGCACCAACTGTTTGCATGTCTGATTGAAGAGTTGTCACTGCTTCACTCTCATAGCGCTGTCAGAATGGAAAAGAAATAAAACCACCATAAAAGAGATGAAAAGGAGAAATAGGATATATGTAATAGTTGTTTCCATGCTTAAGGGTTGCTAATAACATTAGGAAGAGTGTGTATCCTGGTTTTTTCCTCCTGAAGAAGCTGTGGATGCTGTGTATGCCTCCCCAGAAGATACAAATTGTCACTGAAATCACTCTTTTCTTTTCCTATTCTTACTCAAACATTGGCCACATGGATTTCTGTGAACTGCAGTGGGCTCAATATGCCCTCCTCATAAATAGGAAAACCTTTCTGTCCCTTTATAAAATTGGAATCATGAAACAGATTCATTTTTTTTAATGGTCTGTGATTTAGAAATGAGAACCAGGCAGTTCTAAGCAAAACTGCTAAATGTCTTAAAGTCTCCATGAGGTGGGGAGATAGCATTATAATCACCTTTTTGTTTAAAAAACTGACCTCCCCATCCTACACAAAAAAAGTACTTTCATGCTTCATTTTCCCTGCTTCCATATTGACCATATCCAAATGCAGATCTTTAACTTCTCTGATACTGTCCCTCAAGGTGAGTAGTGTTTTGGTATTCAGCAAACCCATGGAGATCTGCAGGACAGTTCAAAGCAAGATGTGACACCTTCAGCACAACTGCCATGGGACAGTTCTGAGCATGGAAATGATTTTTTCCCATGTTTCACAATAGTTTTTCAAGTTAAATAGCAGCTTCTTGGAGCAGAAATAGTATTTTCCTTTGTATGGTCTCTAACATGTGAGGATTATTTACTACTTACAACTGCACACATTTGCAGGGCTAGATTCACATAAACCTAATTTTTATGTTGTTGGGAGTTATTTGGCTTCTTCAAATAAATGCAGATAAAAATCTCTGCTTCTAATTCATTGTTATCCTCATTAATGAGCTGCAGCTGTGAGCATCATCTGGCTCATTTTAGAACTCTTTAATTGCTCTATTACATCATGCCTTTCACTCAGTTTGTTTGTCAGGTTTGACTGTGATATGAAATATATGAATCTGGTTTCCACATGCTGGAATTTAACATAAGCATCTAAATGTTTACTCACTTCAGCTATGAGGGAGACTGGGATTAATTATGTTAGCAAGCTTCCAGTTTGTGATTATTAAAGTACAATCTTGCTACCTGATGTATACAGCATGGTATAGAAGACAGAATAGATGCAGGTACAGGCAGTTACTCCCTTTGAGGAAAACAAACAGAAAACCCAAACCATCACTGAATGGCATTCTGGTTCCATCCTGTAACTCTCCAGAAACCACAGACAGCTTCTTGCTTATCCTCATTTTGTGCTGTCCACATCCAAGTGGTCTGGAAATTAATGATAATTCTTTTTTGGCTGTGACAGGGAAGTAAACTGGAGAAATAAAGGAGGTGCGTATGGAGTTGCAAATTAACATAAACCCTGTTTTCAGAAATAAAGAGTGCAACTTATATAGCTGTAACCTCTGCAACATATGTGCAAGTATTTAATAGACAGCAAAAGGCTGGAGTGGTGCCAGCAGTTCTGTGATGTTAAGCAGAGTGTGTTGCAGACTGTCAGGCAGTGCTGCCCCCTTACCTTTGAGAGGGAAGCTTTGTCTCCTTGCATTATACAGTAGCAGCAGCTGCCTGACTCTAATGAAGACTTTGACTGATCCTACAGCCTGGAGTGAAGCCGGTTGTGCTGGCTGTGACCATTATTTAAAAACCTTCCCAGGCTGCCAGACGTTTCTTTGCAGTTCTTTGGAGCTTAAAATGAACCAAATGTGATCTATCTCCTATCAGGTACCTCACTGTCAGAAATTAACTGGCTTGCAATAACAAATGAGCCCCATCAGAGCAGCTGGTGAAGGTGAGGAACTCTGTCAATTGTTCCGATCGCCGCCTTCTGCTGCTGACAGTTCCAGGGAGCTGGGACCAGTTCTACCTTGGCAAAGGCTGGAAATAACTCAGCTATTTATAAACACAATCAGCCCATTTTTGGTTTTAAGCATGATTGGTCTGTTTTTGCTGGGTAACTGGCTCGTCATCTCTTTTTCTGCATGGAGTGTTTCAGCAAATATATGACAACTGAGCTTTCACCTGTACCAGGGTATTAGAGTAGCTCTGATTTAGTTGGTTCTTGTAAGACTTTATCACTACCCTGAGCCTTCTACAGGGAGAGGATGAGTCTGGCATTGTAACAGTGCAGGATTGCTTAGTCTCTTGTTGGCACTTCTCTTCCATTGTTATAAATAAAAGCTCTCTTCTGTTGCTATCAAAGGTAAAATATACCCACAAAAGAGAAAAGTAATTCCTACTTTACAGTTTTGACAGCAGATATTGCCCCCAATTGTATTATTGTCAATTTAAAAGATGCTTTCACCTGACTGTTCTCACTAAATGAGCACCACTAAATTTTAGCTGGCTTCTTTAAGAGATTTCTCCTAATTCCTTTATCTAGAAAATGCCCAAACAGTTACTTTTTAATAGTTTCCTATGCATTACCATGATTAACAGATTAAAATGCATTTTTGCCATTTTACCTATTATATCTGTGTTGCATTACCAGTTGCATGCAGGTTTGCCCAGTAAAAATTGACAGCTGGGAGAGACAATACTGGAATATTTGAGTATTGCTGCAGTGTTTCCAATAAGAGAACCTGAATAATTTGAGTTCTAGTGTTCTAGAGATGTCATGCTACAAGGTGTGTTACTCCTCTTTACAAGGCAGCAGCATTAAGGTTTCTTTCCTTTCTTCATTTATAAGTGTATTTCAAATTACCAGACTTTTACTTGGATACATTACATATGTTTTTTATGAAGTCTGTTATGGCTGAACTACAGTTGAACCATGGCTGTTTCTTGACCACAGAGCCGAGCTTTACAACTTGAACATAAATTATTCTAATAAAATGTATTCTAATTATTCATAAATATGAATATGTTACATATATATTGGTACCACAAATCCAAGCTGCAGTGCCATTTGTTTAAAGGATTCCTTGTCATTTCCTCTGTTGACTCTTCTACTTCCTCAGCTCCTTGCCCTTCCGCTTTCCCTGGCAGCTGCTCCAGAGGGCACATGGCTTTTGACAGCTGATTACTCTCAGTTTGAGATAAACATCCTTTTGAACGGGAAGGCAACTAGGAATGAAAGAGGAGTACCATCTGAACTTAAGGGACAAACAGAATTACGTTTTAAACTTATTATCACTAATCTTGTGATAATCTTCTGGTGTAGAAGCACCAGATGTTAACAAGTAAAAGCACTGGAAAAGCTGTTGCTGTTGGCATGACAGCAGGGCTACATTTTTGCCCCCTTGTTGTGTGCTCAGTGGCTGGGGGGATGCTGTGAAGCTCAATTAATGTGGTTATTTTTTCTGTCACTGGGCAGGTTCTTCAGTGCACATGGATCAGCCTTGCTGCCAAGCTCTCTATGACTTTGAGCCAGAGAATGAAGGCGAGCTTGGATTTAAAGAAGGGGACATCATAACTCTGACCAATCAGATTGATGAGAATTGGTATGAGGGGATGTTAAAGGGAGAGTCTGGCTTCTTCCCCATTAATTATGTTGAAGTGATAGTTCCCTTGCCTCAGTGATTGTGTCATTCGAGCTGTGAACATGATTTCATGACTGAAACGGATTCACAAATGTTCTGTCAGTGTGGCATTCTGTGAAAGCCTTGCTATTTGACTGACTTACTGACTTTTGTATGCGTCTTTTTAAAATGTATTTATTTTATATTCAAAAATATTTCACCTTCCCTGATTTGTCAACCTGCAAAAAAACCCATACCCAGTTTTTTTGCTTTGTGCCTTGAAGATCACTGTATGAAGTGTTTACTGGTAGCTCACTGTTGCTCCAAAAATGCATTTCCTTGCTATTATTGTATGTGGGTTTTTTTTACCTTTGGCTGCAATGATTTTACTATTGAAAACCATTTTTAAAAATACTGTTAGTGAAGCTAACTGTAACCAGTTCCTAAGTTACTGATGTCATTGAGCTCTTTTCATCTATCACACTGTAATTTATTGTGAACAAGTTAATACATCTTTTGCATTGTATGTTGACAAAAGGCAAAGTGGTTGTTGTCAATATGAAGATGATGTTGTACTAAGTACAAGTTCTCAGCATTGAAAATTCCTATAATTTACTGACCAAACTGAATAAATATTTCTGTGGGATAAGAACAATGGTTGGTGCATCTGTACTTACAGTTCTGGCACTTGTTTGAGCTGGAGGCCACTTTTGCTGAATATATCAGCTTTCAGTGACAAAAACAATGCTGCATTAAAAAATGCATGAATAAAGAAAGTATATAAAATCTGCACTGCAATTTTAATAATCTTGCTACTTCTCTATTGGTCATTTAGCATTTGTCTGTTAACACATTTTCCTAGCAGAGGGAAAAGAGATACTCCTTGTAACTAAGTACAAACTGCTCCTAGTTCCATAGGGTTTGTACAGAACTCCAGTGGGAGAAATGGGTGAGGAGCTCTGGTGCCTCCTGAAAACAAATGAAAAGTCAATACACTTCTGCTTTTTGTATTTAGTTGAAAGGGATGGAAAGGAAGAGAAATAGAAGTCAAGGTGGTGATGGAAAGATATGTGATAACTAAAAATACAGCAAAAGAGCCTCAAACTGAACATAGAATGACTTTGTTTTTCTGTTTATCAGCTCCTGGTAGTTACTTTGCTTGGTAATGTGGCAGTGACCAAAGTGAGCAGCTGTGGAGGAACAGGTACTCTTTTGCCAGACAAATTGATGAGAAAGCTGAATATTTTATGGGCAAGCTGTCTACTGAAGATTCCTCTTAAGCTCACAGCAGTTCAGCTCTAGTTGAAGTAAGTGGTAAATATAAACAGGAGAGCAAAGTGCATCTCTGAAGGTTTCTTCACTCTGCAGTCCCTAAAGGCACAAGTTTTATAACTTCAAAGTCTTTTGAATTACTCAACAGAACTCATTGAACAGATAGACCTTTATTATGTATTCTGCAAATATTTAAATCCAAGACTGCTTTTATATACAGGAAAAATACTTTTAATAGTTAAAAAAGTTTTAAGAAATTAAGATAAATACAGCAAAGTTAGAGCAGCAGCTATTTCTATTGTTTTTGATGGAACAAGAATTTGGATCTGCTAAAACCCAAGTCTTAAACCAGCATGGACTCTTGATGTCTCAGAATTAGAACTTTTAAATAATGTAAGAGTTGAAGCTAGCATAAAGAAAACCTCACCTTAACACCTGCATCCTAACACAAAGCAGGTCTTGAATTTGGAACCAAACACTTTGGCAAGGTAAAAGAGTCAAAACACTATTCCAGCACTGAGAGAAACCTGCAGGCTCAGCTGCTGCCCTCCCCTCCTGCTCTCAGGGGGAAGTTCACCTCATGTGGCTCAAAGCCCTTCCTTTCCCAGGGGCAGCAGGGGAGCAGTTTGGTGCAGAGACAGTGGCTGCAGTGCCCCGAGGCTGACTGTGCCCTCCTGAGGCTTTCCCTGGGGCACAGAGCTACAGAGGGAATTGCCCACTGGCCCATAAACAGCATTCCCCCTAATGTCTAACTGTCCTGTTAGACATCCCCACAGCTGCAGCCTGCAGGGAGATTTAANGTTAGACATCCCCACAGCTGCAGCGAAATCTAGCAAATAAGGGCTCCAGGAGCAGCAAGTTTGATGCATTTTTCACTACAGTTGGTGCTTTCTAGTTTTGATTCTTGACTTAGCATATTTTTCTCTCTAGCTCCTTAGAAAGCTGGGACCATTCAAACAGTGCCAGCAGCACTGGTCACAGTCAGAATAAGATGCTTTTTCACATTTACAGGATACATTTGTCCCAGTTAAGGCTGGCACAGCTCTGCTGTGATACAGTGTATCTAGGAATATACAATACTGAAACAGGGATTTCCAGGTGCTAGACTATAGAAACAGTACATTTAATAACTGGCAGGAGTATTTTTTACAACTTGCTTTAAAGTGTTTCACTCTAGGAAATTATCTAGACCAGTTTTATGTATTTCTGCATCAGAATCTGAGCAGGAGACATTTCAGACCTCATCACTCTTCAGGATAATGTTTTACTTCAGACTTGCTCAGGGTGCAAGGGTGTGATCAGTCCCATGTTTCCTACTCAGAGAAAGACAAATTATTTTTGGAGGAACACCATATCAGACTATTGAGAAAGCTGAGGCAGCCTCAGGTTCATTGTCAAGTATTTAACATCCTTCTAGGGCACACATTTAGAAGCTTTGTAAACTCTGTACCCTCCTCTGTTTCAGCAGGTCATGGAAACTGGATCCTTGTGTAGAAGTAAAACTAAAAATAACTTCACATGGAGCTTGTATTCTACTGCTCTTTGTACCAGTAAATCCAAGGCCAGGGTCCAGTATCAGAAGGTAGGAAATTCCATCATGTTATGGACAATGCTTCTCATGGAGACATCAGATGGGATATGTGAATTCCAAGTTCCAGATATCACAGAAGATACCAACACAAATACAGCCTATGTCACCTGGGACTGAGAGGTGTTTCCAGATTATTGTCCACATTACATGACAGAACAGCTGGGATCTTCATTTTGCTGCAGAGAGAAACCATGAAAATATTAGACTAATTAGCATGTGTACAAACTTAATATTTCTTGCTGGTTGATCCTCATATAGTCAAGTAGGGTTTTTAGCACTTACTTATTAATAAAGCAAAGCAGATTTTCAAGAGGCAGTACATGAACTGTACTACACAAGTCTTTAAGGCCATGCAATACATGAGCCTGTGCCTTCCTTAATGAAAGGCCAATCTACCCATCACTACCTCACTTCCCAAGCATCAGACCCTCAGTGCCATGCAGACACATGCTGCCCTCCTTAGGATGGGAAATGCACAATCCAAAAAGCAAGGAAACCCTGCCTGCCTCTAAAGTCCAGCATGCATCCTTCCCATGATTTTACTGCATGCAACAAGTTAACTTTTGTTGAACTAAGCAGCCATTTCAGTTCTACCAATGCAGCAGAAGCATATAGGTACTAATGTCAAAAGTTTGATAGGAATTCAGCAAACAGGAATGACATTAAAATTTGATTGGAAGTATTAGAATTGATTCTTACCATAAATGGCACACAACTGTATCGTAAAGTTGCTGATGAAACAGATTAGAAGTGTAAGGAAAAAAGTTACTTTTGCTTTCCATCACTGATTACCAAAGAAGTCATATTAGTGAACTCAAAAAAAAAGCCTTTTAAAAATAAAAAGAAGCCACCCTTGAGGAGAGGCCCTGTTCTGAATATGAAGAGAAGCTTCTATCACTGAGAGCCCAAAGGGCAGAACAGCATTATAGACCTTCTCAATAGCCTCTTTAACAGGGTCTCACCCTCTTTGAGTGAGACTGAAAATATTACAAGAATGTGCATGCAAGTCAGGAGACTGATACATTCTTTAAGCCACATGGTATTGAAGTAACAGGTATTTACCCAGATTTTCTGTTTGAAAGGGCAAAAAAATAAGATAAAAAACCAGCAGGCAGTAACTGCCTGTTTAGGTATGGATTTTTCAGAAAGACAGTACCAAGGCACTTTTAAGTTAGTTTTCAGGGAGATACATTATAAAAATATCTAGGAAATGGTAGTGAGAGCTTTAACCTAGTGCAGTAAGATGCAAATCCTCCTTGTAACTGTGTAGGATCAGTTTTAGGAAGAGCTGTGGTAGCTTAACATGTCAGCAGGCAGGAGAGAGTTTTTAGCTAGGCATCTCCTTGCTCTCAGGCTTTGGAGTTTGTACAACAGAACTGTTTCAGGTCAAGACACAAACCAGCTTGAGTCAAGTACAGTCTGTAATTGTTTGGTTATGACCAACTTAATATATTAGTTGGTTTAGACTATTTCAGCAATTAAAGATAGCTAATAGTATATCAAAGTACAGTAGGAACATCCAAAATGCACCAGTTCAGACTTAGTCAGTCAAAAGCCTTTTGAAGGGGCTGGAGAGTCTTGCACAGGATGCAAGTTTGTAGGCTAAGATTTGTAAGGATATGGACCTTAATTTCACACTGAAGTCATCTTAAAAGCAAGCCAGGGACACTGGAGTGTCAAGTAAGTCACTTCATCCCCCAGAAGTAGTTAATGTTTGCATTCTGGTCTTGGGATAACAGCTTAAGTTAATTCATAGTCAGATATTTAGATGACATGGACATTAAAGGCCATAATTTTCAGTGTGTCAGTAAAAAGATAATCAAATAATTAATGCTACTGTTTGATCATACTCAACCAGAGGATAAGCAAAACTTCAGTTGCATTTCTGATGCAAAGCCATGCAAGCTACATCCTACAGGGGACAAGAGACTGCAGCACTACTGATGAAGCAAGTTTTCTATGAGGTGACAAGCACAAATCTCACCATCTCACCTGCTTAAGGATGCTCACAGGAACCACTATCATGAAACCAAACAACATTTCTTTTTTCGTCTTCTTTTGGTCTGACATCAAGAAAAACATTAAGAATTGCGGGATATGAATAGTACTTGAAGCAGTATTTTCATTTAGTAAGGAAAAGAAATGGCCATTAAATGACTCTGCTGATAGCATGTATTTAAACTTCAGGCAGCTTACCTGAGGTGCTTCACTTCCAGTTATTTCTTCATAATCATCATCTTGCTCACTTTCTTCTCCTCTGGGTACAAGCATTATCTTCCTCTCTGCAAGTTCCTAGAATACAATTGAATTGCCACCAAGACACCTCAGGAATTAAGCACAAACAAGTTTAGCATAAGGACAGTAGAAGCTTTTTATTATTTCACTTACCTCACCCTCATCTGTGATGAGTGTAACACCAATATTGTCCCCAGTTCCCCAAGACTTCTGAGACTTCCAGACCAGGTCACTAGGGCCTGGGCTTACACCAGCAGCTGCACCCCAGATCTGCAACACAGTTAGAGTGAGCTTCTGAAGAAGCTTTTTCTGTAGTTAGATTACAATTCAGTCTAATATATATAATTATTAGGGATTTTAATACCAAAGACATCCAGTTGGAGAAACAGAACCACTGTAATTCCTGGCAAGTTAGTTCTTTTCAGGGCTACCAAGAATGGTGGTAAAGTTTTTCTAGCTGAAGACTGTAAAACAGTGCAGAAAAGGCTGTTAGTAGCTTCTACCCAATGTAGAGGTAGCCCTGCTTGGCCATACAGAACATTTGAGTCACAGAGCCAGGCCATAGTCACAGATGTGCTCAGGGCAGAGGTTTGGGTGAGCCTCTTGCCTGGGGTCACTCACAGATCTATTGAACAAGCTCCTCTGCAGTTTGCAGTAGCAAGTGTAGAGCTCAGCTCTTCCATCACCATCTACATGTGCTTAGTGTATGATTTTAGAGCTAATATTTAGCTTAGTCCTACAAATCATGAGCTCAACATTGCTGACCTGGAGTAGGCAAAAGGTTTTAGCAACAGTCTAAGTCTTTGCACAACTTCTGTCAAGTCACAGGAGTATGGGAAACCCTAAGAAAAAACTAGAATACAATGATTCTAGTTAGAGCACACTCCTGTCTGGGATGACCCAAGTTCAGTCCAAGCTTTAAAGAAAATTCAATTTCAGATTAAGTTGCTGCAAGGATTTTCCCCATATCCATCTTCACATAAAATAAGAACTTTAGTTCTTAAGACACTTGCAGTATCTGTCTATATATTTTCCATAATACAGGAATCTCTACTGACATCTAACATAAGAACAGAGCTCTGAGGAAGTTTTACAAACCCAATACCTACTGTAACTACTTGGCCTGCCTGAAGAGTGAACCGTGAAGGAAACTTGTACATAACATCTGCCACACTTCCAATGCGTCGTCTCAACACCCAGCCATGGAGAGGTTGATCCTGTGGGACAAGAAATTTCTCTCAGCACTACAGACCAACACCATATAATTCAAACACAAGGTTCTTTCCAGACTCATGGGCCAGTTTAAATCCTCCTGTAGCACAAGTATCTGACAATTTTGAGGAAGCAGCCACATTTCTGTTAAGGCCTCCTGATGTTTTCTCCCTATCCCTTAGGATTGCTCTTAGTCAAGTTAAGCTACACCTTCCATTAAAGGGGGGAGTCATGATGCTCTTTACCAGGGAGATTCTTATAAATGAAGTATGCCATAATCACCTACCAACTATATATATACATTAAAAACACCTTAAACTTCACAGGTCACTGTGTATTTCAGGCTGAAATGGCTAACTACAAGCCACATGTTTTAAAGTCCCAATGATGAATTCTAATAGTGCTGAATTTGCAAACTAAACTTGTCAAAGAATTAGCTAATTGGTCCAGATAAACTCTCTGATGGATTAGATACATCAACTCTATTCAACCTTTTAGCTGTTTTAAGTATTTTTGACTAATATGAAGCCATCTTTATCCAGTTTACTGAAGCATCCTATTTAGTTCATCAAGGGTGAGTAGTACTTCTGATAATGCTAGCCTGAATCTGATGACAAACAGGTGTTAGATTTCTGCCAAATACAACCTCCTGCACCTGCCAGCCAGCCTTGGGAACAGAACTGCAGTACCAAAAGGTCATTCTCTAGTCTGTCACTAAGCTAAAGTCATCCCCAAGCAGTCACACATTGCAGTGCAGACTTGACAATGGAAGTACCTCATCAGAGTGGTTTTTAAGCCTGACAAATTTCCCATCTGCATCAATCTCTTCAATAGATATATTTCCAGTAGCTGAAACATGCTGAATAGTCTTAAATGCAGTACTGTGCTCCCTCTTTTTGGTTTCTTTGATTTTCCTTTTCTTCCCATGCAGGAACCTTCGCCCCTGACTTGCTGCGCCGTGTGAAGATGGAGTGGGTGACAGCTTTAGCCTGTAAGAGAGTCACATAACACTCACCTGAATATTGGATGTGCTTTTTTCTTCTCACACCTACCCTCCCACTATATCCAAGCCCAAAAGCTCCCTATATTCAAGCTTTCCATGAGGTCTTGAATACTAAATTCTGCTGTTATTGGCAAGAGTAGCTAAGTGGCTTAAGTCTGGAAAACAGCCCCACAATTCAGAGCAAGCTTATATTGATAAGATTGACAACTGCACTAAATATTTATTTAAGGTCTCAACAGATGCAATCTTCAGTTAAAGCCATTTTAGGTTTTTGACCCTTCTTAGCACATACTCAGAGTTCATGTTCTCACCACACATACAAGATACCAAGTCTAATCAGACAGGAGTTGATCCAAGTTCCCAGCTTCATTCATGGAACTCAAGTGCTCTTTGATAATCTCTAAGATGTAGCACAAAACTTTGAGAGAGCCAAGGAAAGTTTAATGGACCTTTGAATTTTCTCAGCTGGGTTTATGAAATTACTTCATCTTACTATACCATGTGGTAGATGTGGCATATAAATACCATTTACAGAAGATTATGCTTCAGTAAGTGAATTACTGTGCTAATGACTTGCTTCATGTGTGTTTCTTGTCTCCTCCACATGCTGAAGGGCAGTGTAGAGGTCTTGGATGAAGCAAGTTCTCATACTGAAGACCTTGTCATAGCCTACCTCTGCTCCTCTCCTTCCAGCATCTTTCTGTATGCATTTATTTCCAAGTCTAGAGCCAGTTTCACATCTAAGAGATGCTCATACTCTTCCAGCTGGGCTTGTGCTTGCTTCTGAGCTTGTGCCATTTCTTCCTCCTTTTCAGCCATCCGCCTCCGATGGAGATCACGGTCATAATCCAGCAAGTTCTGTAGCTCCTTTATTTTGCTCTCCAAAGCAACATTCTAAAATTAAGGGGATGGGTTAAAAAAAAAATAATAAGTGGAGATTAGAGAGAAGAGGCCAGTATTTTGAATTGAGAATAAATGAAAATAATTATAAGGTTACAAAAATCAAGACAGCACCTGGGTTTGATATTGATTAACTTGAGATAGCAGAGTATCAACTCTCTTCTGTGTTTCCATCAGCTCCTCCCGAGCAGCATTGGCAAACTCACTATTTCTTGCTGCAGTTAGCTGGGCATTCTCCATCTGTGGATAAGTCACTGTTAGTCATGGTTGCATATTACCATGTATTATAAATAAGGAAGGAAAACCAAATAATTTTCACCTGTTACACCTGGAAATAGTCATGTTTTACTGTAGTGTGCAGATAGCAGTAAAGCCCAGGTCAGAAAGTTCTGTATTGCTTTCCAGGAGGGTTTACAAAAGTTTGACATTTATGTCAGAAAAAGTCAGCAATAATCAGGTGAAAATTGCTGGATTAGGAAATTTCAGCTAGTAATGTATGAGGACACTGTATAGATGCTAAGTAAATTGATTTTCCAGAAGACCAATGGAGAATATGTTGAGAAGCTGCTTGTCAAAACATAGAGCTGCAGTATATTGGGTGTACAAATCAAACTCTTGTCACTCTTCCCCAAAAGGTCTATTATTAAAGAGTTCCTCCATCATTACAAGCAGCATTGAGCTGCTCTAAAAATAACTCAATCCTGAGATGTCCCAAGAAAGGATGAAGTGCTCCTACAAGAGTCACTTGAAGAATTTTCAGCTGTAACAGAAACAGAAGCATCCAGAGGAATTCCCCGAGTTGAGATGCAAGTTGGTGTGTAGGAAAAGTTAGGTTTTATTCAAGACTGAAATTGCTTAATACAAACATAACACACCTTGGTCCTAAATCTGTCAGAAGTCTGAAATATGATCAGCTTTTCCTAATCACTCCCTGTATTTATGCTTGAACCAGTTTTGTTTGGGATCAAATGTTTGCAGAAACCCTACTGTCAAATTTGATGCTGCTTTGAAATTCCCTAACAACTTATGCCAAGAAGCTCTGCAGTGAACACAGGAGCTCCATCAGTCAGCTGTCAATGCCACTGTGACCTTAATTATGTCAAGGTGCAGAGAACTTCATCTTTGTTTTACTGTCACCTTGTAAAAACTCACCTTTGCACTAAATGTTCGCTCCATCTCCTCTTTGTAACCTTGAATTTGTTCTTCATGTTGTTTTCTGAGCCCCTGCAGAGCATCTGAGAGCTTACTCTCAAATTCTCTTTGACGGCCAGATTCTACTTCTGCTATCCTGCTCTCATGGGCTCTTCTTGTCTCCTTGAGCTCCTAGGAGAAGAAATTTCTCAGAGAATAAACCAGCAATACAGTTTGAAACTGGATTTAGTGTACCAGCTTCACGAGTCCTTCACTATTGAAGGAGAGTTATCATTGAGTACACAGTAATTCATCTTTATGCATATCATTTTCATCCATTAAGTCTGCCACATTCACCTTGCTGCCTCACTATTGTTTTTCCACCTCACTGCCAACATTGCTTAAACTAATAAATGCAGTAAATATTTAATTTGTAAGACTAATTTAACAGACAAGATAGATTCTGTTTGTTTTTTAACTTAAAACATGCATATACACTTAAATTTCTTTAAGCGCTCTTACTTCACCTATTCTTGTTTTATTCAAAAAGTAATAGCAGTTGGTTAGAGAAATTAGAATTCTCTATCACTTAAACTGCACTCTTTGAGATTCCTGCCAGTGAGAAGGAAGCTGGTTTACATTCATATGTAAACTATTCATTTATCTGTACATACTAACTTCTCTCACAAAGGTTGCCAGACACTCTTAGAAGTGTTAAGGAAGTTGGGAACACAAGTTGCTTAAAGGAGATTTAACTTCTACAATTACTTTAGGCTTCAAGTAAACATCTGGAATCGTTTAACAGTAACTAATACACGCACTTTCACTTACACAAAGTAATATATTGAGATTTCAGTTGAAAATTCTCATATTCCAGATACCTATTGGTACTATCCCAGTTAACATGAGGTTGTGTACTTTCCTGAGCCTTCCTAGTTAGGTGGATTTTATGAGCTGATGGGCTGCCATAGGTTGCTAGTTACCTTTTTAGAGATAAAAGCAATGTTAAGATGGGCTTTAAGTGCATCCAGGGATCATGGACACCTAAAAAGATGCCTTGTTAATAAGCTAAAACATACATCTTCATGAAGGCGCTTCTGGAACGTCATTTCTTCCTGCAAAGTTTTCATATGGTTTTCTAGGTCCACTCTCCTCAGCATTTCACTTTGGAGATGCTTTTTAGTATCCTCCAGTGACAGATTCAGCTAGAAAAGACAGACAACAGAGTTACCAGAATTAAGAGGGATTTTTTTTCAAATTAAGGCAGCCAATTTGTTATGGGTCATTCAACTTCATTCCCACAGCAATCAAAACACACTGGTTGAGTGAAGTGGGTTACTCTGTGCAAGTTCTTATTTCAGTGGGATCCAGACAGATAGAATCCTTTTTAATTGTTCTGTAGACAAGATTTCTCACAAGGCAAATATAGAACAGCCCTTAATCCCACTAGCTAAATTTGACTTCTCAAAGTCGACTTCTGATGAATCAATTGTACTATCCACAAATATTCCTCCCCTTTACAATGTTATTATTCCAAACTTCTAATATAATTTTTGACATTTAATCCTCCTAATACACCCTATGTTGACAAACTAATGTACACTTTCAGTATTATACACTTTCCTGATATGTTAGAGAATGCTATAGGGACAATAGCAGTACATTTCATCTTGCTTTGACTTTAGAAGAAGAACTATTACATCCTATGGTCACAGAATTAAAGGTGCCTACAAAAGGTAGAAGTTTTAGGGAAACCACCATCAGTAGCATTTGCTTTCAGCAAGATTGTGGAAATCTTTTTGTCTACCTGTCGCTGTCATAGTTAACAGGCTTTCTTTGCTTTTAAATATGAATAATTAAGGAAAAACAAGCAAAAACTGCAGGAGCAAAAGCAAAGTTTAGATTCCAGTAGCAAGCCTTACACTGAGTACTTGATCCTTTAATTCACGGAGCTCATTCTCCAGAGTCCGGTTCTCATTTAGGGCTGTTGCTAAATCAGCTTCCTTTGCATTTAGCTGGGCATCGAGGTCTCTCACACGGGCCTGGGCCAGGTTTAAATCAGTTTCTTTTTTTGAATTCCTGCAAGGGAGGGTTTTACACTGTTAAGTGTGGCTAGTGAGGGAAGGTTAGTTCTCAGTGTGTTTCCCTTCAGAGGGGTCTGTGGTTAAACACAGGAGAGGTTGGTCAGGCTCGCAGTGAGAGCACAAAACAAACCAGACAGGGCCCTCCGACAAGCATCATTTGTTACACCAGAGAGATTCCTGACCCATTTTCCAGCTCCTTCTGTGCGAAGCCCATGCGGAAGCCAGCTATTTTCCACGGCATTCCCAGCCGGAGAGGGAAGGGACGGCAGAGGCCTCAGGCTCCAGGGGAGGGTCTGGCACACCCAGCGGCCGCCGCGGGATGAGCCCTCAGCCCCGCGGCAAAGGCGGCGCCAGCCCCGCGGAAGGCGCCTCAGGGCCCCCGGGCTGCGAGCCCCGCACACCCCGGCCGGGGAGGGAGGCCGGGCCGGGCCGTGAGGGTAGCCCGGAGCCGGCAGCGCCGGTCCCTCACGGGGCGGGGCGGCTGAGGCTGCCGGCGGTGCCGCTCCGCCTCCCCGCGCCCCGGGATGTCCTGCCCGGAGCTTTGTCCCCCGGCTGCCACAGGCCGGCCCGGGAGCTTTGCCTCCTGCCGCCCCTCAGCCACCGCCTGATTGACTCCCTCCCTCCCTCCGCAGGGCAGCTTTATTTCAGATTAGAGACCATCTCCAGACCAGTGCCCAGGTGCTGCAACCGCAGGTACCACCTGGATGGCCAGCACACTTCACTTGCCATTGGCACCACAGTGGAGAAAGGCCCACAACGAGTTCCTGTCGTGATAATTCCCCAAACTGCTCCAAATTTTAAAATCCCTGCAGCTGCCTGCCTACTATCCAGAGTCAAGAGTCCCAGCTCAAAACTCATATTTGAGATTACAAAGAGTAAAGGAAGTTCTCAATTTATTTTGGCAATATCTGTTCCGCCAAGTGGCAAAGTTGTGTCAATTCATACAATGAGTTTTCCAGTGGATAACTGAGACCAGCTGGCAAAAGTCCAAAGTAATTCTGCAGGATTGATCAACTTTAGAAAACTTGAACTGCAAGGAAAGATTGGAAAAAACTAAGAGTTGTTTAGTCTAGAGAAAAGTGACAGGAGACAGAACAGTTTTTAAATACACGAAGGACGGCTGCATAGAGGGAATCTGTTTTCCATGTCTATTGTGGAAAAGACAGGAAGCTCCAGGCTTAAATTGCAGGGAAGAATACGTGGGTTAGATGTTAGTTTCCTCTCTCTAACAGTTCACCACTGAAGCACACTGCCTGTGGTGGGGATATTCTGGAATCTCCATCATCTGGAATTTAAAATAAGGGTTACACAAAATCTGCTGGAAGGGATGCAGGTGTAGCTGGTTCCAGCACAGGCCTGGGGCATGTGGCTACATCAGGTGCTTGCTCAAGGCCTTTTCTAGCCCTGCTCTCCAGAGACGTTTGTTGATTTTGTTGTGCTAGAAGTTATTTGCTCTTTTTTAAACTCAGACTCTAGGAGAAACATAGCTCTACTAACAGTGAAAAACAAGATAACATGCTGTAGTTTTAGTATTTACAAGTCTCTTTCTTTTCAAGGTATTAATTATTCACCTTCCTTTCAGGATCTCTGCTACCACTACCAGTTACTATATTAGACATGATATTAAGCATGCCAATAACACTACTTAATATTGACTGTTTCATCCTACAATAATATAACTTTATTTTTGCAATCAAAGTGTATGCAAAACCAAAATTCCATTAGTATCTGTTTTAACAGTCCACTTTCCAACGTAAGCATCTGACAGCCAGGCTCAGGTTTCCTGGATATTTTTTCCTGAAAAATATTACTTTCAAAGAGCCCTGGAGAGAGACATTTCATTTTTAAGGACAACAATTTAACAAGTCTGCCTTTGACAAGAGCATTTACTACCCTTTTAATCCAAGTTTGGGGTTCAGAACACCACTTTACAGCCCTGTGCAGCAAGCAGTGACAGTTACAGTACTCCACAACATTCCATATACCAACCATTCCAGAGCTAAGCGTGGCCTACGGACTATCAATTACAAGCAAAAACTTTGAGGCACTGCCAATCACATTCCTCGTGAATCAGGATGCTTGATCTGGAGAATTTAAATAATTTACCAAAAGATTTCAGGTATGTTTGAAACAGACTCCAGTTTGTCGAGACCAGAGGATGTCAGCAGCACGTACAGAATTCATTCTTACAACCTCAGCTGCTACACTGTGTTTGGCAGGTTCAGGAGCAAAACGCACATCCACACTCTGGTACAGAAAGGAACTGGCCTTGTCTTTCTCTGCTATGTTACTGCAGTTGCTTTGACCTTCCTGAGGCTCTGAATTCAACCAGTATGCTTATCTACAACTCCTCCTCCCCAAACATCTTTGGCCTACTTCCAGTCACCATGGTTTAAGCAGCAAGAAAAAACCAAATGCAATCAGTTTATTGTTGTCAAAAAATTTGAGTCTCTTAATCAGTGATTAGTAAGAGCCAATTGTTAATGCTGTTGGGAAATTATCTGGTGACATTTCATTTTATAAGAGTTAAACAGCCACCAGGTTATTTAAAGGGTGTATATGTAAGGACATGATAGCCTCAAAGTTGGTTCCAAGTCATCTGAGTCATTTGCAGTTAGGCAGCCCAGATACAACACACATTAATAGTAGGACTTCAGTCTAGTCCTTTCAGAAACCTATAGGTACCAGGCATCATTTCCCACGGGCTGTAAATTTAACCACTTCTAAGAACTAGTTACTGTAAAGCAAAAAAACCACAACACAACAGTCTAGACGACTGCATACTTGCCAAATCTAAAGCTTTATAAACAAAGCCAGAGTTACACAAACATATAAAGCAGCAGAAAATCTTAGAACAGGCATTATCCCTCTCTTCACTGTCCACTCAAAGTGGCTGGTTAGATTTATGAAACAGATCTGTGAGCCAAAACCCAGCATGACAGAGACAAGCCCAACAACGATGCAGCTGAAAACAGAAGCTTACAGTAGAAACATGTTTTATTCCCAGCTAGAACAGCTGCTTGAGTCCTACTGAGTTTATGAAGGGGCAATACTTCCTCCAGGCATTAAAAGAAGAAGTTGATGCCTAAATTTGCTCTGACACAGGTTTATAACAAGATGTAAGTGGCCTGTGGACATCCAAATTATTACAGGTCTGTAACTGATACAGAGGTACAATGGGGCATCACAGTAACCAGCAGGGCTAGCAGGCTGTGTATTTCCATAAAGGAAGCTTGTTGGGATTGGACACTTGTTCACACACCTCTTCCTCCTTCAAGAGGATGGGATAAAACTTACATTGCCTTTGTTCCAGGCTTGGCAAGCCTACACAAGATGATGATTCCAGGCTCAGAATACACAGCTTATAAGAAAGTCAAGCTAAAACAGCAGGCAGCTCATCTGAAACTTCAAAGAAACTCTGAAAACTTCTGAGCAGTACCAACCTGGACCAGGTAAGCCATACTGTTCCCAGAACTATCTTCTCTCTGTATTCCTCTCTGGGCTAAGTCTGAGCTAACCAGCCCAAAAAACATGCATGCTGATTCCATACAAACACTCCCACTGCTCCATAATTTTCTAGATACTTTACAGGATCTTGAGCGTTTGTAAACAGCGGTGTGGTGCCAAACCCATGCAGCTGTGGTGCAGGAGGGCACCCAGCACCCCACACTGTGCAGGAGCCCCATGCCCATCTGAGGCCGGTGCTGCTGTGACCCCACAGCATCGCAGGTACTGGGTAGCGTACCCCCAGCACACCTTCAGAACAGGCATCCGGACGTCTCTAACCCAAGACACTCCAACCCCAGAGGGCAACACCTTCGGGGTTATCACGCCTGCACGACCCAGACACGCAACATCACCGCGCGCTCCTCCCACAACCCAGGGGCTCCTGCCAGAAGCATCCCCTTCCCCTCACCCTGCAGGCGCCCCAAAGAGGAGGCTCCCCAGGGTGTCCCCGGGCCGGGAGGCCTGCTCGGGGCCGGGGCACAAACCTGACGTGCAGTTGCCGGTGCTCCTCGCCGATCTTGCCCAGCTCCACCTGCAGCGTGGCCCGCTCGATGGCGATGTCATCCAGCGCCCGGCGGGCGTCGGCCAGCTCCGCCTCGTAGCGGAGCCGCAGGCAGCCCAGCTCCCGGTCGCTGCCCGTCTGCTGCTCGTTCAGCCGCTGCTGCAGCGACGACTTATCGGCCTCCAGCGCCCGCACCCGCTCGATGTAGGCGGCCAGGCGGTCATTGAGCTGCCGCAGCTCCTCCTTCTCCTGCAGGCGGCTGAGGCGCGCCGGGCTGAGCGGGGACTCGGCGGCGCGGCTGGCGGAGCGGCTCCCGCTGGCCGGCGCGGGGGGCAGCGCCGTGGCCATGGCAGCCTCCGCTCGGGCCCCGCCGCGCCGGGACCGCCCCGCGCAGGACACCCAGCGCCCGCCGCCGCCCCGGTATAAATAGCCGCCAGCTGCCGCCGGCCCGCGGCGAGGGTGGGCAGCTTAAAGGGCTCGGGCTGCGCCCCGCGGCCGCCCCGGCCCGGCCGTGCCCTGAAAAAAACTCTTCTTTTTTTTTTTAATTTGTTTTTTTTCTGCTTTATCTTTCACATATGCCTTGCTGCGTTTTATCAATCCAATGGTGCTGCCCGGAGAGGGCGGGGAAGGAAAAACCTACCGCAGCCCTGTGTTCTCACAGACCGGTGCAAGAGATCGGGGCGAAACCAAAATCCCAGCTCTAGGAAGATGCATGACAGCTGCAGTGATGCTCACGCTCCAGCATGCTGCTGCGTCAGTGCTCTGCCTGTTGTGTCTGGGATTGTTTTTTTGCAAGTTGTTCAGCTGATGAAAATAACCCTTTTTGTTCTGCTCTTTGTAGGGGTTTTAAGCTTTCCTGCCAGCCATCCCGCTTATATAGAGTTCTGGTTAAAAGCTGATGTTGTGTGAGCAAAAGCAAGAACGGAGGTGGAAAGAGAAGCTGTGTGAAGACGTGTGAAGCAGTCTGTAAAGCCTAACACTAATTACATTTAATAAAAATCAATGTTTAGTAAAAAGTTTGCTTCAGCACTTCTTTAGTAGTGATGTGAATGGTGGTAATTGTCAGTTTTCTCCAGTAGCTAATTAATTTACCCTTTTTTGCTTACATTTTTGAGAGCAGATGCTGTAGGAAACTCATCCAGTATGAGCATAAAAATCTCTGAACGTTACTATAACTGATAATTATGGTGTTTGCTGTAGCAGTTAGAAGAAACATCAGTTAAGATCTTGGCTTAAGTTGTTACTTCCTACACAGAAATATAATCTTGGAATCCTCTTAGAGTTCTTTAAATGTAAAGATAGATTTTTATGAAGATTGCAGGCATAAACTCAAGGTTCTCTTTATAGATATAGAGGCAGGTGACACAGGAGAACAACACAGTTGGCCCCAAGAGGGTAACTGGGGAGTTTAGAATTAAGTCATTTATACCTCTGGATACAAAGTTACAGAGTAGCTAAGGATATAGAAGAATGTATGAATCCACATCAAAGATTTTTTTTTTCTGAGCATCTTTACATGTTTGTATAAAAACCCAAGACACAATTTCAATATTCTAAAGCTATTTGCAGCATGGCAGTGACACAGAGCCACTGAGATCCTCTGGTTCTTGTCCAACCAACACCACCAGGAAATTCTTTCCTGCAGAGCTGTTCCAGTGTTTTATTTTGATATAATGAGTACTTGTTTGTCCTTCACTGCCAATAGAAAGCTCAATTCAAGAAAAATAAAAAGTCTGGTTTAAATCTGAACATGTACCTCTAAGACCAAGATGTGTACATCTGAGGGTTTATTTCAGCTTCGAAACCTCAGTCCTCTACAAAGAACACTCTGATCGTGTGTCACTGCCATGCTTGATCATTGCATGCTACTGGCCAGCTGTTCAAATACATTGTATGGTTTTGGAACAGATGCAGAACAAAGCAAGAAATCTGCTATTCTAAGAATATTTTTCTTGTCTGCCAAGGCTTTGTAATAACACAAACAAAAACAGCTGAAAGAAAAAGTTCAAAAATAGTCCGAGCTAGTTTTATCTTTTGTATGCTTTACCTACTCTCCCTGTGTGAGAACAGAAGGAGGCAACTTAAGAAAAGCATAATGGAAGTCTGTTGCTGATTCTTTTCTTTGTGACCTTTTTTTCCGACTTCTTTGATATCTGTATTGCTTAGACCACAAATATAGCTGAGGAATTCCTGCAGAGATAAGCCTGTGCCATCCTTTCCTACTGTTTCAAGTTTAAAGATATTAGGAATGTTCCAGGATTAAGAGATAGAGAGGAAAAAATGTGGGAAAAGACTAAAGACTAAATCACAGGAAAAACTATTCTACAAATAGTCCTTTTACATTAAAATACAGATATGGGAGATTTAGAAGGTATTAGCAGATGCCACAAAGTTGGAGTAAAAAAAAATTGTGTTTTTTTTCAAGTATCTTAAAAAGCCCTTGATCTTGAGTTGATGAAATTAGGTGAAAAAAAGAATACAGCAATGAAGTAATACAATGATGATGATTTGTTACAGCGATGATGGCTAAATACTTAGGTAAGTGAAATTTATAGACTTTTTTTTTTTTGGTGGCTCAATACAAAATGCTTAAATTCATATCTACTTTTCAAGAGTTAAATGCAGTGGAGACTCTACAGAGTAAGAAGTCAGGCTTGACTATTGTGACAATTTTGTGCTGACAAATAGATGCAGAATCAGCATAAACAACAGAAAGTTTTGTATTTTAGTGTTTTTCTCTGGAGAGCATTCTGCTCTGTGAGTCCAGAGGGTCTCTTCCTAAATACCCATTGGAAAAAATCAAGGTACCACTGGGCAGTATAACACTTTAGGGAGCCACTACATACAGCAGTTATGCTGTGTCAAATGATATCACTCTGAGGCATTGGAATGTATCAATAAACACCTTCCTAAGCCACCTGTTTACAGAGAGCTGTTAGTGACTCACCCATGACCAGAGCTAATGAGGACAAATTGAGTTCTGTTGGCCTGGTTATGGTTGCCACAGTACCAGAGCAGGTACTTTTCCATGAGAAAGTTAGAGATCACGCACCAGAAAGATTAAAGGGCAGTTTCTGTGTCATTGGTGGTAGTACACAGAGATGGGAAAGGCCTTTGCAGAACAAGTGATTCCCTCTGCAGCACTCCAGCCTATGCCTCTATTTGCCTGGTTAAATTAAGCAGTACAAGTCAGTTGGCTGATCTAGGCTTTTGTCTGCTTTGGAACAACAGCCATCGAAAAGTTGGTAACAGGGGAAAAAAATTCATTTACTTGTGGCCTTACCAGATGCAAGTAAATAACAGATTTTGTTTAGTAGAATGTGAAAAGTAGAAAGTACACCTGATAGTAGCATTTTGGAGGTGATGCTGGCTTAGGCTGTCCTGGTTTCCAGCTGCCAGTGACCAAATTCTGCTCTGAGCTACAAACACAGAAGCTTTTGCTCTGCAAAGTCTGTCTAAGTACTGCTGTGCCAGCACCTGGCTCACTGTGTGAAGGTGCACCTTCTCTTTTCATAACCTCCCTGTGTGTGTCACTAGTATTCATCCCAACGATGTATCATGCATTTCTTCCAACTTTTTTTCTTTTTAATTCCTTCTCCTGGTTTGCTGCTTATGTTCTCTTCCATTTTTGTGTTGGTGTATGTCTCGGTGGATGCTCATGTAGTGTCATGTGTAGTTACTCCTCTTGTGGCACACAGGCCACTACCTTTGCTCTTGCTCTTCCCCAGTGAGCCACTACAGCGAGGGCAGTTCCTGCTGCCCTTTATCTATTGCCTGTGACTTACAATATAATTGATTCCCTCAGAGTCCCTGTTAATTCACCAAATGTGGGCTCTTCCACCTAGCACTCGATAACATTTTATTTTCAACAATCACAGAAGTGAGGGCCGTCACAGAATGAGGACAACAGGTCATTGTCACTGTTGCATGAGGAGAAAATGGCAGACAAGTTCAAGAATTCAATATGCCATATCCATAATGTCAGTGGGGTTATGTTATTTTGCAGGCTAGAAGGAGTATCAGTTAACACATAGCTATGTGTAGATAAACTGAAACTATTTTACCTCTGCAATGAATTTTTCATTTTGCTTTATCTGCATTCAACCCTCCTCTATACAAATTCATAATTTCTAATTATGCCCAACATGATCACCTAAATCCTTTTGAGAATATATTTTGCAAACCCATAAAATGGTCATGTAAGTGTATTATAAGTTTATCTCAAAATGTTGATTCTGACATTTTAGTTAATGCTGTGAACTAGAACTAAAATTAAGTTTGTGCCATTTGAAGGTGTGTTTGTTTTGCTCCTACTGTATAGGATCATAAATATGCAAATGAGCCACAAGTTGTTTTGCTTAAGCACCAAAAGGGAATTGAGAGACAAGAAGGAAGAAATATTTATTCAAATACTTGAAATAGTGACCATTTTAATATACTGTTTTGGTTAATTCTAGAGTCATATGAACACAAACTGAGAGGAAGACACAAGTTTTCTTCTACTGTATTTAGGTTATACATAAGTAGCTTTTCTTTCTGAAAGCCTCAAGATTTTTTTTTCCTCCTTACTGTATCGCTGGAGCTGTTTCCAAAGCCCAGGGCAAGGATCTACATGGAATGCAATGGGTTCCATAACACCAAGAAATGAAAGACAGGGTGGCTGAACTTTATACCTTTATACTAGTAGAAGCTTTGCTCTTTATAGGGTATAACACACTTGTGAAGGGTGGCAGTGCTTGATTGCTCTCTGCCCTGGAGGGATTGTTATTCCAGGGTAAACATGCACCCCGAGCACATACAATGCAGGGTCAAAGAGCTGATTAGATCGTGTCAGGCTTCTCATTGCTCTAGTTACAGGAAATTTAACATTTTTCTTTCGTTAATCAATCAGGTGCAGCTCTATTACTGATAACTTTGAGATGTTGAACCAAAACGCAGTTTCTGCGTGGGGCCTCTGCAGGATACTTCCAATTTTGCTGTACGTTAGTCAGAATGCTGATTTATGAGCCAAATGTTGTTCTGCACTCTTTCAGTGGATTTGGAGTTTGTAGTTTAGCCAAGTATGTTTTCTCTTGAGCAGTAAGGACTTTTGTTGTGATGAAAGAATGGCCTTTTATGCTCATCAGATTTGCTTAGCTGAACTTGTTTTAGGGGAATAATTACATATAAGTGGAATCTGTTGAAGAGGTATGTTTACCCGCATTTCAGGACAAAACTAAATAGAGAAGCGTGGGATTTCTTTTTTGAATATGAATGTTTTCTATTAATGTTCAAGGAATGAAATTTGGTGGTTATCATGTGATTTAACAGAGGGGTTTTGTTTGCCAGACCAGAAATTTAGGTTTTTTTCAGTTTGGCCCTTTGGCAGCTATATCTTCCAGAATCTGTTTTCTCTGCCACTTCTGCCTGCACTGTTGAGTGTAAGTTGACCTTTTCTGTTACAATTGAACATAAATCAAGAAATTACAAAGTATTTCATGCTTATGTTTGATAGTGAAGACACATGGTCTTAAGTCTGTGTAAAGCAAAGGATAAGACCATCATATTTCCAGCCCTCTTCCTCATGAAGAGACCATGCCAGCTCCACAGATGGATGGCGTTTCCATTATGTGCACAATGAAATAATGAGTATAAATGTCCATATTTCACAATTTTATGAACAGTAAGGGCTTTAGAGTTGTCATTTTTTATGTAATTCAATTATGCGTATTTTAGAGACCAGCATAAACAAAGCATGTGTGGAATAAAAAAGCCTTGCTAAAAGCAAGAGATAAATACAGAATAGAGTGTTAAAAGCATTGCTGTAGTTTGTTATTCAAAAATCTTATCCTGGCTCTGCTTGGCTAATGGAGCATGAGTGGGAATTAAAAGACTGTATGGTAAAAACTGCTACTAAGGTAATACCTAAGCACTTGACACTGGACAGGGGATGTGCAAACATAATTTAATAGGCAAAGAACAGAAGCCTTGAAGAGTTTATAATCCATACAGACAAGTAAGCAAAAAGGAAGCCAAATATTTCCTTAGAAAATGATGTTATTTTAAGCTTGAATGGTCAGTTAGTTTTTGCAGAATTACTGACAAGCTTCTCCAGATATGAAAATGAGGCAACCAGAACCTCTGTGGCCCTTTTAAGTTTAGGGTGTGTGTTAAGGAGTCTGCTATGGAGCTGCAGGTGCTGTGAATTTTGAAGTGCTTGTTTTCAGTCACATCTTGCCTGGACACCTGAGTTTCATTCAGTTTTTGCTTGGCTCAGCAGAAGGTGTTACAGAGACCTCCAAAAGGAGTCACAATTTCAAAGCTTCCAGATTCACTGGAAGTCTAGAAAGAAAAGAATAAAATGGCAGGTGTGTAGAGTTGAGGCTAAGGTGAAGAAATTAAATTGGATAAAAGAGAACTGAAATCAACATTCAATGAGAATGAGATTCACATGGGAAAATGCCTTGTTTTCACATAGGAAAGTGCTGTCCAAAAACCCTGTGTATTTTCTAGTAGTAGGCTAAGACTGTTTATATGCCTCAAATACTGTTATTTTCTGGGTGCTCATCTTCCTTGCAAAAAGGATGATTTCAATGTAACAAAACCAGACCATGGATTGTGGGGGAGAATGGGATTAACAACACTTAAATCATGTCATCAGCTGGGGTAAGACCCACCTCATCTCTACTTTCTGAGCTAGGTACCACAAGGTACTTGTGTTGTTTACTGTAATGCTGCTTTCTGAAATCTCCCTGGGGTCTAATGCCTGTGGCTGCTTGTCTCCATTTTCTTATGTGCAGTAAAAATTCAGACATAGAATCTCTAACCTGGGGACCAGGATCACATGTGGAATTAAGACTGTGTGTATGTAAACAGCAGCCTTGCTTGAGTTGCTGAATTTGATGTGAGCTAATCTAGGCTGCTTTCTAGTACACAACTTTTCTACACTCAAATTTATTGCAGATGAACAAATGTTTCTTACACTCGCATATATTAATTATAAGAGAAGAAATATCCTAAGTAAGGATGATGCCAGCTGTGTACATTCCTAAAATGGCAGGTCTTGAAGATCGGCTTCATTGCCATGGTTTCGGGAAAGGAAAATGTATTTTCTACATTAGATGATCTAATGGCTAAATTCTAGCTTTAAAATCTGCTGTGATCGAGTCTGAAGTTTATCCTATCTGGAGGGGTATGTCATTTTGGAAGATATTAATTGCAGGGTTCTAACTGATGTCGTAGAGAAAGGACTGTTTAAGTAACTGTGGCAACTGAAATAGATGGGACGCCAAGCTTTGCAGAAAGCTGATACACTTTGAGCTGAGAGGTATTAGAAAAATAGAAGATCGGGTCCCTAGCATCACTCTTGCCTGTTGCACTGCCTACTATCATCAAGAACAGCTTTCCTCGGGTGTCAGGGCGCGCCTGAGACCTGGAGGGCCGTGAGTTCCAGTGAGTTCCAGTGGCACGGAGGTGTCAGCCCGGGCAGCGCAGGTGTCTCTGCGGGGTCCCAGCGAACCTCCGCGCTGCTCTCGGGCTCCGCAGGCGGCTTTCAGCAGAGGGCACTCTGTTCCTAACGATAGAGCAGGCGCCTTCCCGTGCTGGTGAGAAACCTAAACAGATTGGAAAAGTTTCCAGTGCAACATATTTGAACAAACTCTTCATCGGTTATGTTTAGTTCACTGGAGCATATTTTTAACTTCAGTGGCAGGGATCAGAGCCCTTCCTCTACGTCCTGCTCTTAGCGGACTCGACGAAAGCTTGGAACATCAGAGGAAGCCGTGGTGCAAAGGTAGAGGATTTTGGCGGTCCTGTTTAGCAGCTCGAAGCTCAGACGCAGAACGAGAGCAAAGCTGTCGTACGAGACATACTCGTCAGATTTACAGTAGGAAACCTAAAAATATTGTAGAGGGCAGCATGATTAAAGACCGACTCGGTGTGCGAGCAGATTTGCAGCTGCATTGTGAGAGTTACTTGCAGATGAGACACAGGATGGTTGTGGTTTTGGAAGCTGCTTTGCATCAGATTCGGGGGCTGACTTCACGGTAGCTTTTACCCCTCGGGGGAAGACGAACCGCTTGGTCCCGGGCTGCCGGGGTCTCGGCCCCCGACATCGGAGCGTGGCCAGTGCCTCGGCAGCCGGGGGAGGGGGCAGAGCCCGCTTGGCCGCCCGCCCNGCCGGGCTGCGGCGGGCGGGCGGGGGCGGCTCGCTGCCAGCAGCCTGTAGGACCTTGGCTGAGGCGCGGCGGTGGGCTGGAGCCTGCCGTGAGGGAGGGGCCGCCGCTCGCGGGGCAGGATGCTGCATCCCCGGTGCCGTGACAGGCGAGGCTCTCCCGTGCGCCGGCCGTGCCCGGCCCGCTCCCCTGCGCGCTGCTCGCCGCGCCGCACCAGGTGGGTGAGCTCGGCTACCCCCCGGGGCAGGGCAGGGCTGCCCCCGGCCCTCTGCCCCCATAGGGCTCCCTCGGGAAGAGGAGGAGGGGGGAGGCAGCGGTGCTGGGCGAGGGTCGCTCTAGGGGAGGCTCCGGGTCCTTGTCCAGCCCTCGGGGGGCATCGGCACCTGGGAAATACCTGAGCCTGGTGTGTTTGGCCACTTGGGGCTCTCGGCAATGCCTGGACAACTGGGAAAAAATAAGTCTTCTTTTATTGTATAGTTGTTACTTTTGAATGTCAAGAGCATCCAGGAGTGCTAAAAGTTTTGGGAGGGAGGGGAACTTTTGGATGTTTTTGGAGAGAGAGAATAAAACGCTTCTTTCTGTAAGGAATCTTAATAATGTTCAGTTGACAGGTGCAAGAACTGCTTGGATAGATGGCTTCCCTTTGGGATGCCTGATTTTTTAGAAAGGAGTGCTTTATTTGAAGGAGAAGTTTGCATTCACTGTGGGACTTGGCTAACTAATGGGGTGGTGGTGGAGGGGAGGGAGGGCTGTTTGTTTATGTGTACTGGAGGTGCATGAAACTTGCACTGTTTGGAGATCACTCTGGTAATGTATAGTCTAATAAGGTGCGTTGACACAAGGAATTAACAGGATTAGCAGTATTATTACATGACGGTTTGTTTTTTTTTGGTAATTTTAAATTGACAAGTCCATGTTGGCTTTGTAATTTTGATGATCACAAAGTTGATGGTGGTTTTTTTTCTAAACTCTGATTAAGCCCTGGTTTTTTTAGTCTCTGAGCTGTTATGATCAGAGATTTCAAAGGCAGTGCAAATGACTGCTGAAATCCCAGGGCTGGGCTCTCATCTTTGAGAGGGTGAAAATGCTGGAAAGTACATCAGAAATTCTATGCTCCTTGGATTTTACCTTCTAGAGATCCAAGAGGGGAGAGATTCCCAATTTGATAAATTCTCCTACATTCAGGAGATAACCAAGCTTTCCCACTGTTGCCAGCCTACTCCAAACGTCTCGTTTTGGTCCTTTTCTGTTTCCTAATTGGAGCTGCCTCACCCTGCAGGCTGTGCTCATGGCATGCGCTGCACGCCTGCTGCTCTGGCCAGCACAGCACTCCGGTGTTTGCATTGCACTGCTTCCAGCGGCCGGCCCAGTTTGCTTTACTCATTGAAATTCTGGCGGAGCCCACTTGATTTTGTTTGTAACTTGAAACAATTTCTCTCAGCAGAGCCCCAAGGCATGAGGATGGCCAGCCCTAAAGCCACTGGGCTCTCCTGGGAGATCACTTGGCTTGCTTTTGCTCTCTATGCTCATCTACAGGTAGGTAATGAACTTGTTGCTGTTGTCATTCCTGATCCTATCAGGTGATCTTGCTGCACACTTTGCACTACTGTTTTTAAACATAAAACTGCTAAAGGAGCTGCACTATAATTAAAAGATTCCTAATGAGAAGGTTTTCCTTTCAGCAGACTTTCAAAGACATTCATGTGGGAAGTGGACATTCTCTCTCTTGCTCAATATATTGTACCTGACTTTACCAAAGGGAGATCTTGCCAGATGTGTAATGCCATGAGTCTTTCTAGGCAGCACAGCTGTTCTTTGCTCCTGGGAGTTTAAGCACCTGATAAATGTTAAGGTACTGTAAGTGACAAGGGTTATAGAAATACCTGAGTAGAAACATCTAAAGCGTTTGGAAGTGGGAAGGTGGGGAAGGTGGCCCAAAAAGTCTTTGCTCCAAGTGTTCAATGAGTACAGGAACCATGGAGGAAAAACCATAGCTGCCATCTGATCTATTGCCTGACACATGAGCCTAATCAGTTCCAAGAAGTGAGTATTTCAAGAAATATGGTGTGCTGGCATGCCGCAGAGATGTTGTTATAGTATGTCATTCTCTATACTGATAGTTCCCACAGCACTAAATGTTTCAAGGATTCTTCAGTCTTAAATGCACACAAATCCAGAAATCCTTAGGAAAGGATGGCTAAATAAACTGAGATTTATTTTTTTAAATAAATAGGAACATTTTTTGAAGCACTGTAATAGTTTTCAACAAAAAAGTAAAATCTTTAGATAAAATCATTGTTGTTTAGTGTTTGTGCTATTGCAGTGCTGAAAAATGGAGCCTGATGTGCTGGGCAGTATATAAACACACATCCTGAAGCATTTTGAATTGAAGAACAATACAGCAGGTAAAAGTAAAGCCAAAAGGAGTGTGAAGAACAGAGGAGACTGCACTAGACAGCTGAGTAAGCTATGATCAATTTAGGGTGGACTTTGAGGTTTGAGGCAGTGGGAATGGGGCTCCAACACATCCTCAGTAGCACAGCTAAGTGCTGTGTGCTCTGAGTGATTTGGCACCTCCTCTCCATGGCTTATGGTTGCAGCTAACCAGTGCACTGGTTACATGAGTAAAGATCTTGCTGTTAAAGTAAGAATTTACATCTGTATTAATTGTGCAGTAAAACACAGCCCATCCAACTCATGTCTGAGCAGACAGGGCCACAGTGGGATCTGCTTTCTGCCTGCATGTTTCTTATGCAAGGACAAAAATGTTGCAGATTTGCTGTGTCTGTTCAGCTTGTAGTTTTGTGTGCAAGCAGTTGAGTGATGCTGCTATAATCAGCCCTATAAAACACTCAGAAAATAGTTTACGAAGTCCCCTTAATAGTTCTGTTCAAGATGAGAATAGAAGCTCAGAGAAGGGACTTGTCAGTTTTCGTTTTGGGCCTTTTGGTTATGAAGGGACAATTTTTTGCTTTTGCAGTATTTTTCTTGTATTTTCTCTTTCATGTTTTTCTTATTGCAGAGCTGGAACCAGTAGTGGCATAGTTTCCTCTTCTCCACGAATGGTTTGGCATAGCTTCACTTGTCTCTTTATAATAAAAACAACCCAAACACATTGTAGTAATCAATTGGCTATTGTGAGTAGCTTTATGAACATTTCAGTCCAGGTCAAATTTTATGGTCTTGATTGTCCTTTAAAATACTGTAATCTGTTTGGCATATTTTAGTCATTAGCACTTAACCCCAATCTTGTAGGAGGCCTTTTTGCTCCTAAGTTTTAGGTGTTTTATCACAAGTTTAGGCACATTAAAGATATTTTATATTATTTAACATAATATTTTTGGTATCCAATAACCATTAATTCTTTAATTGGTTGCTTGGGGCTGTACTATATGGACCACACACAGTCATTTTACCCTAATATTGTACCATAACTTCCACTTCTGTTGTTTTTGGCTATTAAAGTGCTTATGTCTGGAGCTAATCAATTAGAAACAATTGGATGCTGGGCAAGGTCACAAGTCTATGTCATATCACTTATGTGCAATTGATTAATTTCATCCTGCTTGAGGCAGGTACAGAATAAAATAATGACCATTTAAAAAGAATGTGGTGGGAATGTGGTATGAATGTAATGCAAAGTAAACTTTAACATGAGAAGTTGTGAAAAAGAGGTAGCTGTTCCTGAGAAGCAATGGAACTCTGGTTATAGGGGTGCCTTCTGATTCCTCACAGCATGGTAACAAGCAGTGTGGTGCTCAGCTGGGCTCCAAAATTATCTCTGCCCACTCAGATGTGCTGTGTCCCAAATTTGGCGAAATTATTTTGTCAGTGGCAAATTAATTGCAATACTAGTAGGTAAATTAGGTTTCCTAGGATAACCCAGGGAATAGTTTACCCCTGAGCATTGCTGAGTTGCCTGATGGTTAAATCTGCTCTGTGACCAAGAGCAGTGACATAAATCACTCAGGAAGAGATCACTTATGGCAAGGCTTGGCCATGGTATTTTTTAGGTGTAGAGCTGACCTTTCTCTTGTGTGCCAATATAAATGAAATTACTGCATTAGTCTAAAGGCAGTGGTAATACAAGCAAATTACATGTGTATGTTTTTCATGAAAGCAAACAAGATACCCCTCTATCAAATGGTAGCAGCAACATGGAATATTTAACTGTTTCTAAAGATTTAAATGATGACTCTATCCAAAGAAGTTACTGCGTTCTACAGATTGTATGTATTTGGGAATGCTAACTGTATCCCTAGCTTTGAATTTATTGCTAAATATTGTGTAAAAGACGCCTCATTTTTGCTCACATTGTAGCTAGAGAGCTATTAATTCCACAGATTTTAGGAGATGGTTAAGCTAACAAAGCAGGAGTGTCCAAGTCCAGTTCTGCTGTTTTGAGGGGATCTCTTGAGTATGTATGCCTCATATTGGCAATTGAAAAGGCAGGATGTTCAGCCTGGTAACCAACTCTTTCTTAACCTTGTGATGATATTTTATGACACCATTCAGCTAGATGCTGTTAAATTTGTTATGAAATGTATGTAGGGCTGTATATCTTTATGGTCTTACTAATGGATTACTGGCAGGAAGGAACGATGGCTAGCAGATTAGGGCAAATACATATCATCAAGAATTTTACACATGGATTCATTTTAGATTTATTCTCTGGTATGTTGTTTCCAAATCAGGAATATGCTGATATTTTCTTAGGTTCCTACAGCCCAAATTAAACCCTCTGCAAGCCAGTACATTTTTGCCTCCAAAGACCATGGGTTTGGTAATGAGTGCAGAGGGAATAACAGCAAAGACACCATGTCTGGATGTTTAAGAAGCATTAGGTCTTGGTTTCTATGGAGGGGAAAGTTTCATAGGCCTTATATTCATTCAAAAAACTGTTGGTTGCTTCCATGATTTATGTTCCTGCAATTCCTGCCTGCATTATGGTCTTTTCTAACTATCTGTGATATTTTGGAAATGAAGGATATACATGCTGAAAACATTATTGTCTTCAAAATGATTCTGCCATAACCAATCTGCCAAAAACTACCAACATAGTAAATGTCTTTAAGGCTGAGCTTTGCAAGGCCAAAAATCTGATGTCCATTATATGACATAGTGGACTTGGAGACCATCTTCGTGGAAAACCTTTGGATTATTGTTTTACAGTCACTGAATGTTTTGTGCACTGATGTCCAGAAAATAGGTTATGAACTACATGCCATAAAACATTCTTAAGTCTTCAGCAACCTTGATCAGAAATATCAGGGGGAGATTGGCAGGTCCTGAGTTAAATCTGAAGCAGTTTTCTGTTTCTGCAGGCAGGTGGCAATTCTGCACCCATCTGGAGTTTTGCCATCAGCCTCAAGAGGCCTTTGGTTCTATTCTTAGTGTGAAGATTGAGTTGCTGCTTCCAAAGACAAATAACACATCTGAGATTCCGTACAAGTACTCTGACTTAAAATATTCATTGCTATTGACAAGGTTGCAACTCAGTGACTGCATTACCAGAAAACTTATGTTTAAGTATCTGAATGTGCTTTAAATTTATGACTGATAATGATTGCTCAGCCAGTGCTCATAGAATCTGAACTGCTGTTACCCCCAGTTTACAGTCTGAGAGTGGAATTGCCTGAAAAATTGATGTATGTGTCTTGTGATTTGAGACACAAACTATGTATGAATACTTACTTTTTAAAATGTAGTCATAAAGAATTAAAGTCAGCTATGGGAGATGAGCAAGAGTACAGATGTCATCAATGAAGGCACCTCTTTACTATCTGAGGTATTTGTTACTATGATAATTTCTCACCAAGTTACACTGAAAGTTGGACTGAAATTCTCAGATCATTTGTGTGTAGAGCTGCAAATATGTTGTTTCCAAAACCAGATATTCAAGAGTCTGGCACATTTAGGAAAGCCTCAGGTATAGGAATAATCTCTAACAACTGCCACTGGCTTCTAATTTCTCTTGAAAGGGTAGTCAAGAAATGAAGGAATGGCTCTAGGAGGATCTTTGGTTTTAGAAGATACTCGAATGCTTAATCACTGATAATTACTCATTCAGATTTGCTTGGTGCAGCTGAATCCTTCATATTCCTTACCAAATTGGGGCATAAACCACACTGAGGTGGCAATTCTGCACAGTGCACCAAATTCCATCCCTGCCTTGGCATCACACCAAGTGTACATGATTTATTGTACTGATATTAAAGCTCTTACTTCACATTCAGAATTCAGGATTTAGCCATGCAAAATATCACATTTTGCTTCAAAAGGATATAAATTTTAAAATCTGAGTACTTTTTATTTGCTGTGACTTCTAGAGCCTGTAGGGTTCACATAGTTGTCTTCAGTTTTTAGACTTGAAGCTTTCCTTTAAACAGTTCTTCATGTTCACCTGAATCCCCAGGAGCTCTAATGTGGCTTGCAATGAAGTAGTAAAGTATATTAATTTCGGTGATAGTAGGAGCAGATTCATAATTGTACCTCTGCAGTTGTTTGTATTGTAAGTCTATCCAAGAAATCTCAGGTATATAATATTGTGCAAATGTTGTACTTTAGTCAAGTCTGTGTGTTATTACAGTTTTATACAGCTGATAATACTGAGGGTAATTTTGTGGCTGTGAACAGTCTGACACTGTCACACTGGAGCAATTCCAGTGTAATTCTTATTAGGCAAAATCTCCCCAAAACAGAGACAGTTTGTGCATGGTGAAAGAATGAGTTTGGTTTTGAAGTACAGTTTGGTAGTGAGCACAGCATTCCAGAAAAGACACTGGATAGAGCTATGGCAACTCTGGAGAGACTACCAAGACCCATGCAGGAGCTGTACAGCACTGCAGTTCTGCTCTAGGCACTCACTTTATTGTCAGTGACAGACAGGAACTCCTTTAGGTTTCAAAATCATGCACATAACTTTCTTTCCCATAAAGGGAGAACTGGATGCTGGCTGAAGACTGTAGACTGTCAAGCGCTCTTACATTTAAGGGTCACATTTTCAAAATGCCCTCACTCCAACTTGTAGGAGGAAGGACAGTTCTGGCAACTCCTTTTTGGATGGTGACAGCCCCACAAGAGTGCTAAATTAATGCAGATAGAGCAGTGTTTTCAGAAGGGTTTGGGGAGTCTTTGTTTTGATGACTTTCAGTAAGACTTGAGACGTTAAACACAAACACTGCTAAGTACTCAATTGCATCCTTCGGTGCCTAGCTGGATTTTTCAAAACAAGGTAAATTTCAATTACATTTGTAAGTGCCTTGCTGGATTTTTCAAAACAGGGTAAATTTCAATTAATCTAATGGGAGCCAGGCATTAGGTGCCTTAGGCACTTCTAAAAACTCTGGCTAAGTATTTTTCATCATATTTAGCTGATTAAACCAGAACTTTCACCCTTAAAATTCTTTCAAGATAATAGGTTTCTGGTGGGTAGATTCTGGTACTTGAGTGCATATTTGATAATATTTGAGAAGTGCAAGCACAAGTGTCACATGTTTATAAAGGGAGGGCAGTTTTTGAGAACTTGGCCTAATAAATCCCTTCCAGACAGCACATTACGCAAAGTGTTTAGCAACAATGTTATTTCTGTTTCTAATTTTGTATTTATTAGATTTAACATCATTATGGAGGGAAAATGGAAACAGTATTTTCAGTCTGTTTTGAGAAATGTGGTTTCCAAGAATTGTCAGTTTGTCATGCTTCTGGATGCACTAGAAACACAGTGAATGCAAGTCAGCTCAACAAAATTGTGAAACAATATTAAAACTGCATTTATGATTGCAGTTACTAGATTGTTGTTGTAGGCTAACTGTTGTCATTGGTGTCCTGGTGGGAGGTCCCAACTGGTTAATGAGGCTGATTTGCAGCATTAAATAAGTGGAACATTTGTTTATATGTTGAATCATGTATTTCTGTGTTTATGTAATGGGGATTTTTTTCTGTCATCAGGTGCTTTGCCAAAAATTGAGGCTGCTTAAAATTTATAGGATGCAGCCTCGTGTTAGTGCATGCAAGCAAAACAGGGTAACATTGACAGTGTGGAGATGTGAAAGGACCTATAGAGGCTCACTGCATGGTAAATTAAGGTGTAAAGAGGAGAGTTTTATCTGCCTCATCTCCTGTCTTTAGAAATATAGAAGTAGGATTGACATGGACACACCTGCACTGCTACAGAATGTGGAGAGTAGGGATTGTGTTTTCTCAGTCTCTGGCAATGAGTTTCCTGGCCTACACCTTGCTGAAGTTCTGAGAAGATTGCAGGAACTGGCTTTATTCCCAGCTGGCTGATTCAGCAAGAAATTCACTAAATCCAACCCCCCTGGTTTTGTTGCAATTTCCCTGCTTGTATACTTGGCTGTTCCAGGCCATCTACTGGGATGGAGAAATGGGAAAGGATGGGTGCTGGTTCCAAAAGATTCAGATTTGCCTCTTCTGATGGACATTTGCTTTCTGAGCTACCGCAGCCTCTTGTGGTGCAGCAGTGGAAGCAGGAGGCTGAACAAGCTCAGTGCTCTCTGTCAATATATGACAGATGAAATGTGCTAATATATGAATTGGCTTCCTCTCCTGAGAGTCTTCTCTTATTAGATGTTTTCAAGGTCTCATTACTCATTTGGCTATTTTTTTTTTCCTTGAGTCTTCAAATACTTTTGAACTGTTCCCTGGTTGAGTAACATGGATGTTGGCTGAAAAACCCAAGAGCACAGCAGTGTCTTGAGTTATTGTCTGCTTGCTAGGTGAGATCTTAGTTGTAAACTGCCAGGTACATATGACATATTAGGGATTCTTTCAGCTGATCTCATCAACACTTCTGTTGAAAGCAGGACAGAGAACACATCTATTCCTGGAGAGATGTGCTGCATGTGCTGCATGCTGTGTAGCTAAAGCCACTGACTGATAAGACTGCTGGAACAGGCTCTGGTTTTGTCCCCTGATTTTATAACTTTATTTATATAATTATGAGGTGCTTTATGTGAAAACTGAGATTTATATTCATCTGGTTTTAGGTCATTTTGGTATTCCTTGGGAACACCAAAATTCTTTGGTGTTGCTTGAGGAGCATTGAGCTAGAACCAATTCTAGATACACTGTCAGTTATGACTCATAATTTAAAAATTAACAAAGAAATGCATTCTCCAAACTCCAGGGGTATCTGGAGGATTGTCCTGGACATAAGAGCTTGCTCTAAATGTAAATGGGTGCCTGCATTCGGAGCTTCTTTGTGTCTGCCTGGAATATTTTTTTATTTTTATATTGTTATTAATTTTTTTCATGAAAAAATTTTTAGGATGTTTCTGGTATATTTTCAAATGCTAGAATTTTAGAATGATTTTTAAAGTATGCAAGGAAATTCAGGCTTAATTGCTGGAATAGCTTCTTGTTTTTAAACAAACACTAGTATTTCCTTGAGGAAGATAAACAGCTTTTGATCTTTTACTAAATATGGCTTGGCTTAAGTTCCACTTTCATTATGTGATCAGTCCTTCAGTAAAATACAAATATTCCAGACATTTTCCCTGCATGAGAGGGCACTTGCCTTCCCCTCAGTGTGAAGCTGCACACCCAAATACTTTTCCCGTTTCCTTTTCCTCCCTCTTTCAGTTAAATTTGGAACACAATAAGTTGGTTAAAACTATAAGGAAAACCTCCAGAAAGCAATTGTAACATATGGGGTTTTACCATGCAGCTGTTTATCTTCTGCTAGGAGGGAACTATAAATGTATTTTTAATGCCAGGAGCTGGGCTTAAAATGCCCTTAGTTACCTGGTGGGAATAGATTTGAAAATTAGTAAGCAATTAGATTAGCAGGCAAATACATTTTTCTTAATGTTGTAAGCCTTGTGGGCCTTTCCAATATCCTGTTAGTATTACCTGTTCTTAACACATAACCTTTGAAAGATTTTTCCTTGTGCAAGTGTGACCACGAAAGGGAAAATTTTGTTTAACTCATAAATAAGAATTAATAATATAATTTTAATTTAAAAACCTCCAACTTGCATGGTTTCTCCAAGGGAAACAGAGATGTTCTCAGAACACTAAGCTTTTCTTGGAGAAAATTTCTTCCTGTAGATAACCATCTTGAGAAGGGCCTTAACTGGGATAACAAAACATGTGGGTTTCGTTCTGATCTTTTGACCTTGCTTGAATTATGTCCTCAGCAGACATCAATGATGTATTTGTTTGTAATTGCTTCTTTTTCTTGCTGAATTTAGACCTCTGTGAGCCATCTGTAATGTGTCACATAGATGCCACTGTTTAGAAATGGGGGAAACGTAGGAATTATAAACTTTTACTATTTCAAATGTTAAAGCCAGTCCTTGGGAGCACTGAAGAAAAGACTTTGTCCTCTTCAGCTGCACTGCTCAGTGTGCCACCCTGCCTTGTCTGCCAAAAGCTCACTTTAAATCAGTGATAGGATGAGTGCTCTTGTGCTCCAGAGCTACAAGGTCCTTCATGAGGCTGCTGTGCCACAAGTGAGACCTTATTTTGTAAAGTTCAGCCTTTCTACTTCAACAGTACAGCATTCTGCACTGGAGTAACAAGTGAAGGCACTTGGCCTGAGAACATCACTGGGAGTTTTTCTGGAGTTTTCTGCCCATAGGAAGCAAACTGAGACTGAATTTTATTAGTGCTAACTAGTTGGCTATCGTATTTCCTACTGTGTGGTGTGAATCAATCCATCTCTTCATCCTATAGCTGCTAAGGACAGATGGAATTTAAAGTGTTGCCTGCAGCTGTTTTCTTGAAAAATGGCTGTATTTGTCTCTCTGGAAAAAAAAAAAATGCAAAGACCATAAAGATAATTTTCCTTTCTTATAAACCTTGCAAAAGTGGAAGTGATTTCCATTTTTTTATGTGTCACATTTTTATTGTGTGTCACTGAAGGCCATTTTATCCCCATTGGCAGGAATTCCTCTGAACTGCTGTAGAGGGAAACACCAAAACTGGTCCTCAGAGCGTGTGCATTGTTTTCAGGAGAACTGAAGCAGGACAGGGAAAAACTCCCTTTTGAAAAATCAATCTGGCTTTTTGCCAGAATTATTATATTCAGGAGATGTCTCTGAACCTTTTGAGGGGTTGCACTCTCCACTGCATGGTGCAGTTCTGTGAGTGAGAAGAGGGAGACACGAACACACCACTGGAAAGAGGAAGACAGAGCTGATTTCTACATGCAGCAACATTTTGTCTGTGCATATGAAAATTGACATCATGGTGTAGGAATGTTGACCGTGTTTTGCAGTTTGCTAGCTGCACTTACTGGAAAGCTTGTGTTTCAAAGGGAGTTTTCAATTTTTATAAGTCCTTGCTTCCATAATAGCCCAGTCTTATTTTGAATGTAGACTTGAGCTATGAATAAAATTTAACTCATGGAGTAAGATTCCTCTGGCACAAAATGTGAATGAATTATGCAAACATTAACTGGTAATGTGTCTGGGGCAGAATAGCCCAAGCCAACCTTTAGGTTCCACTGTTACCACTCAACATTTCCTTACTCTGTTCAAGAATGCCTTGCTCTGAGAGTAAGGATGCTGAGTTTGGATGATCTTCTCTCAAGAAAAACTGCAATAAGTGTAGAGAGAGCTTAGCTTAGCTGGCTGCACAAAACCAACACTTTAGCTGTGGGAAATTTCCACTAATGTGATTTCTTAGTTCCTGATGGGTCTGTGAAAGATGGGAGCTGAAAGTGAAGAAAAAAGACTGGCAGCAATGAAAAAGCAGCACTAGCTCTTCATCAGGAGAGTAATCGTTCAGATAAAATTGGCAAAATTCGATTAGATTATCTTTCAATAATGTGCTGGCCTCACTCTTCGACTGTCATAACTCAATTTTCCCAGAGTTATACACTACGTAGAAAGTTGGCAACCCAAGTTTCCCATGTCATCAGCTCTATCCAGTCTCCTGAGATAGAGTTTTCTGAGTGCAACATCCTTGCACCTGCTAGCTCTTCCCCAGCTCTTCCCAAAATCAGACTGCTCTGAACACCTTCATGAATTTATTCCACGTTACTGAAGCAATTTAGTGACTTTAATAATGGGATTCTCCAGCTGATAGGAGACAGGTCCAGTTCCATTAACCAATTCTTTGTTTTCAGTGTCTGGGATAGATGGATTTGAAAGAGTTAGACATCTGTATTCTGAGAAATTCATCTTTCAGTGAAATCTGGAGTACCTAGTACCTGTTAAAGAGTCAATGCTTTTGCCTGCAAAGGAAAGTTAGCACATTTTTCTCACAAGGAGCATTTAACAACCCTAGAAAAGTATAACTCTCTTCTTCAGGGATGGTGTGCAATGTCTCAGTTCACTGCTGAAATTTTAAACTTTGTTCCTGTGTGCATGCTGTATGGAAATATCTACATGTGTAGCACATGTGGCTGCACTAACTAAGTCTCAGGCAAACTGAGATGGTCTTTAGTCGAGTTTTGATCTGAATTAAGTGTTAGAGAGCTGCAGAGCTGATGGACTCTTCCCAACATAAAAGTTAAAGGACTGCTACAAAAAACAATGATTTACCCCAGCATTATTTTTAGTTGAGGAATTAGGCACAATCAGAGCTTTTTGCACAGCTAAATTAAGATATGAGTTGAGAAAGATGAGGGATTATGCTTCCTCTTGAAGAGTGGTGCATTTTTCTAGGCTGAATATCTGCTCTGGGGCTTGCAGTGGCATGATTGGTTTTGTAAAATAGGGGCCTGCTTGCAGGATCTCTCTTTTGTGTTGGAATTGGCTGTTATAATAAAGTAGCTTAGAAAAAAGTCCTGTCCAGAGCTGCATAATTAATATCAGTTAGGTCAGAAATAATATATGGAGCACCTGAACAGAAATAAAATTTAGATTTCTTGGTACATTGATTCTAATGGCTCTTGCTTTCAGAAACTTATTACTCTGTGCAGTATTTCTGGTGAAACTTGTCAAGTTCTGTTCCTCCATCCTTGCTCTGTTCACCTTTTGAAGTGCTGCTGTGGCTCATCCTTGTCCATTCCTCTCTTTGGAGATCTGCTGTGGCCAGTGCAGTTTTTTATGGGCTGTCTGTACCACAGGATCTCTGCTGCAGAAGGGATTTTTCCCTCTGTGGATTTGTTTTTGGGGTTGGTGAGGCACTCAGCTCTCCCCCAAGGATGTGGAGCTGCAGATCTCAGTGGGAGCAGTCCTGGCTGCTGGGGAGAGCTCCTGTTTGTCTGTGTCAGCTGAATGGCAAGGCTCTCTCTCACCTAAGTGTTATTTTCCTACATCTTGGCAATGTTTACTCTATTTTTTTTTTTATTTGCCAGCTACAAAAAAATGTAATGATTATTCTTAATATTTCATCAGAACAGTTCCACATAACCAGCTGTATTTCAGATACATCTCAAGTGCTCAATTATTAATTGTCATGATACCTACCTAGGACTTTTATTGTTTATTACTAGACTCTTATTATAAGTATAGCAAGAACTGTACAAGCTTTATTGTTAGGGGTGAAATTTAAACCTTATTGGGATTAAGTGTTTAATAGCATAATTTGCTGCGTATGTTGCAGTTGCAAGCTGCTATGAATAGATCCTCTGTAAAAAAAACCCCATTTGATATGTTATGTATGGACTTAAATCTAATATGTTGTTATCTTTAACTAAAGGAAATTATAAGAAGAGATTTACAGAGAAGGGTTTATTCTATTAACTTTAATTTTTTTAAAGCTTTTCTCAGCTGAAGTTGAATTTGGTTTCTGTATTTTGACTTTGTTTAAAATGTGCTGTACATAACTTCCTCTGTTCCTTGAATATTATTCTGAAAATAGTACAAATTAGCTGTTTTTCATCTACATGAGAAGAGAAAAATATAATTAGTAGCAGTAGGTGGATTATTTATTTAAGTTGAGTGCCCTGATTTGCTATTTGTCCACTCATGGTAGACTTGAGGATTTAAGCACAAGGTTTCCTGTTACATTACTAGATTTTTTTAAATGTAATTTTTATACCTTGTAAAGAACTGGGAGGGAGACTCTTCCTTTCCTACATATCTTTGGCCCCCAGCCTCCCAGGAAGTAATGGTATAGAACACACTGATTTAGAATAGGTATTAATTTGGATTCTAATGGCTTTTAGGTAATTTGGAATGATTCTGCGTTTGTAAATTGCAGAAATGAAGAGTTTTGGTCTATTTTGAGATTTAGAGACCATGTTAAATCTTCTTGGCGTAGATCTTTTGACTTGGAGGTTTAATTATTCTCCCATACTTCTTTTTAAAGTGTGTAGCTGCTTCTTTGAGGGTTTTATATAAGTAGATAACGAGGCTTTGTTTTTTTGGTTATTTTGGGGTTTTTTTTGAGAAATTGGTTGTATTTTTTTTATTTTATTGACAATTTGCTGTCAGTACCTTTGTTGTTAGAGCTGGAGTAACTCAAAAGGAGGGAAATTGCTACATGCATTATCTTAACTCTAGGAAAGAAAAATCATATAAGGAAGGGACAAGTCTCAGTGAATCATTTTTGAAAGGTTTTCTGCTAGAGGACAAAAAATTGTAGACCTTGTGCAATGGGTAGGATTTCCTTCAGCCTTTCCATCAGGAACTATAAAAAGGTTGTATGAAGACACCGAATAATTACAGCCTGAGTCAGGCCAGCAAGTTGGCTTTTTTTCACTGTAATCATGTTAAAAGAACATCTTTCTTGGCCAAAAGGACTGGGCTATGAAATAGAGATGTTCTGGACAGATAATTCCAAGTACAGCCAATCTTGCAGAGAAATACACAGGTTAAGGTTTATATTTGGATCTTGTTATTTAAAATGGATGCTGTTTAGGCTTCTCATAATAGCATTTTACTCTGCGTAGGGTGCAGAGGAAACGAGACCTGTAAAAAGTGCGAATGAAAATAGGAATACTGCCATGGATAACTCCAGCATGGCTTAAATTCGTATTGTTTGCACTTTGCAAAGCAGTGGAGAATGTGAAGAAATCTATACTTTTCCTGGGTAATAACAGATCAGCTGAATCAGATCACAGAATTTCACACCACTGCAACTTCACCAGATTGTGAAGGTTCCAGCTCCAGTAGTTCCTAGTGTTGGGGCTGTCTTTAGTGTGAGAATTCATAGATGTGCAGGGCAAAAGGAATCTTCTGCAATTAAATAAAAGGGCAGATGAATTTATTTCCCTCCCTTTGCACAGTCCATTGTTCTTGGATTCTGTCTGTATTTTGAAAAGTCTTAGAATGCTAAAGACAAACATATGAGAATCTGGAACCATGCTAAAGCTTTAGATACTGAGCTGTTAGGGTTGGCCTCCGAGCTCACATTAGCTTGTACTGGCAAACTAAGAGCTGACTGCGGATAAGAAAATTCAGGGGAGGTTATTGCCCCAGATCCTTCCAAAAAGTGCTCAGGAATAGCTGAAAAATATTCTGTAGGAATAGTGCCCCTCTGTAAATCTTTAAAATTAAACTGTGCTGTCAAGAATTCTGTTTAACCTGAAGTGCAAATGGTAGTGGTAAAAGAGCAGCTGCTAGATATACAAGAGGAGATAATCTTGCACCATTGGTTAGACATAAGGCATGTGCTGGGGACTCCACATTTCCCCTTGCTGGTTTTAAAAGTAGTGAGCAGAGTATCCCATGTCCTGCAAGAGGCACGGCAGTTTTTCAGGAGACAAGGTCAAGGGGAAGAACCAAGATTTCTTTTAGAAAGCACTATTTTAGAATTCAGTATATAAAAGCTGCTTTTGAAAACCTTTTCCTTAGCAGTCATCCTACTTATGAGGAAAATAGTGGTGATTTCCACTTGGCTGGAGCAGGAGAGGCTGAAGGACTCACCTTCTAGAGGATGTCCATGGCACTTAGAGCTGATGGCTCATTTTGCAGGCAAGGAAAATGTGTTAAGAGATTTGATTGTACCAGCAGCAACAGTAAGAGCCAATCCCTCCACAGCCTTTCCTGAGGGTTCTTCAGTAGCTTAACTACAGTCTCTGCTTCCTGTTCAGTTGTGTTTCTCTAAGTTTCAGCTGCTGGTAGATTGAGTTAAATGCCAAGAACTTGGTACCTGCTGAAAAGTTATCACCTCCTCCAGTCAGATAGGAGGATAAATGTCCTCCTCCAGGCCATTTATCCTCCTATCCATCTGCTGTGCCATGGTAAACCCCAGTGTGATATTCTGGAGTGAAATGATTCTGTTAAATTTCCTGTAGAAAGATAATCACCATTGGAAAGCAGTGCACGATTTCTGACATGTCTCAGTTCCTGTGTCCTGGGAACTATCCATTGTACATTCACATCTGCTTCTGTACACCCACACAGGATGGGAAGATATTCCTCCACAGGAAGGTCTTCCGTTCCCTCCGAGTGCAGGTGGAATGTGCTGGCAAATCCCTGCCTGTGGTGTGGGGGCTGAGTTCCCAGAGCAATGAACATGGAGTGAAGCAATTCCCTCCCCTCCGCTGCTAGAATGAGAATACAAGATGAGTGAGCAGAGTACAATTGATGCCTTAGGTTTGAACTTTTCTCTGTTCCCAGCCCTGCAGTGCCCAGTGTAACTCTGCAGTTCCCTGGAGCTCGTTCAGTGCTGTTCTCTCATGCTCACACTGACATAACAAAGCCTCTCCAGCTCACTCTCCAAGGACACCCAGACCCTCCTGGGCCCAACAACTGCAAACCTTCATCTTGGGGAGAGGAGGGCAAGCTTGGGCAAATTCCATCCTTGCCTGGCTTCTGCTTGGGGAATTGATGCTGATATCAAAGTGGGAAGAACTCGGGAGCTGTCATTGTCCATTTTGGGATGCACTGAGGCAGGAGCCTCTGGAGCCCAGAGTGTGACCTCTGAAGGCCTTTCCAATCAATCCCTCCTTTATTCCTTTATTCCTGTCTGATCTCTGTTTCTAGGGAGCCATTTAAGGCATCACAATCACATGGTCCATCTTTCTGTGTTCCTTCTGGGATAACTGCTTCACTCACTTATGCTTGCTGCTTGTTGCATTTGAAATATTGACCATTGAAAGACTAAAAATGCTATGTAATTAAATCAGTCACAAGGAAGACATCTGGTGCTTAAAATGTTCAAAGAAAATGAAGAGCATTTTACAGGGCATCATACATTTTTAAAATCCAAAATTCTAATTATCTAATGTCGTGCCTTTGAATTACAGATGGTTTTAAGTGTTGTCCATTTTTTATCCTTCTTTGTGCATTGAATGCCTTTCTGTAATCACCTGGATCATTTTAAAGCTGCTTAATGAAATTACTGGGCATGGAAGATGGGTGATAAAGTTGTAGTGTTGAAACTCTCCTGATTAGAACAGGCACCCTGTTCTGAATTAGCAGTTTCTATTTTCATTTTATGTCTGACTTGGTCAGCTGTGTCTTTTAACATTTCAGCAATTCTGGTTCATTCAGAGGATTTATTTCATTCTTTCCAGCAGCAGGGCCTGTGTTTATCTTTTCTCACCTCAGTAAAGAGCCCTTTCCCCTTCACCATATCAGTCCTCCAGCATTACTGTACACATTGTATAGAAGAACAAAAATGAGTCATTAAACTAATGACCATTAGTCTTAACAGTTGTCAGTGAACAGATGCCTGCAGTGCCTGTCATGTGAGCTTTTAATTGCTCTGGGGTTTGCTGCTAAAGCAGAGTAATCTAAGTAGTGGCTTATTAGTGAGTGTACATGTGAAATGCTGTCTGTCAATGCTGGCAAGTGAATTGTGACCAGGAGGGGAGCAATCTTCAGATTAATGGTATGTCCTCTTACATAGCTGCATCATTTGCTTTTTGTTCAGTTATTGAACCTTTTTCTGGTTAGCATTTAATTTTTAATGCTGGGTAGTGTTTGGCTCAGTACAGCACACAGTTAAAATTCTCACTGCTTGAGATGCTTTCACTGGCAAGAGAGAAAGATGAAATACTCTTGAACAACCACCCTCTCTCCCCTGCAGAAAGTGAGAGGAAGCTGAAAAATTGATGGATCATAAATATCAAGACCAGGACCACTGGACTGAGGGAATAGTTAAGCTGAGATTTAAACACAGCTGAATTAGAGTGCTTGGAGAGTGAGTTGCAGTGTTTGGACAGTGAGCCTCAGTCTGGGAAACCATTTCAGCAGTTGCACATCAGGTGGGAATGATGATACTGGAAGTCATTGTCAATAATCTCAAAGTGGCAGAGGAATGATTAGACAAAAGTAATTTCTTGGGGAAAAATGGTTTACTATGAAGTAGCATGCTTTGCCTCATGGCTGTATTAGAATTCCTGACACCACTAAAGCACAAAAAGCTTTAAACCTCTATAGAGTATTTGCAGAAATGCATTTGGGACTTAGAGACTGCGTGCTATGAACGGTTTCTTTTGGAAATTTCTTTTTGAAATCGTGCTGAAACAGGTGTGCACACGTGGAGGGCGCTTGGCTGAAAGGCATTCACCTCATGTGCCTTATTAATAGCCTTAAACCAACATTCCTTCAGCTGAACCGTGACCATTTAACTGCTTCCTTATTGTGAAAATGTGCCTGACCAACTCAATGAGCGAGGCTGCTCCGTCCATAAACCCTGCAAAGCGACTTATTGCAGTGGAAGAAAGAAGAGTAGACAAAGAACTGGGTTAATATCACTAAAATTATCAGAAGTAGTGGAAAACTAACAGTGGAAAAATCACATTTTCCTCACCATGTGTTAAATGCATTCGTGTGCTGAGCTGTTGGAAATCCTGAGTGAACAGCCTGGGAGTGAACATCTGGCTGGGACATTTCTCTACAGTCTGGTTTCTTCCAGGTGAGAGAGGATCTGTCAGCTCGAGGTGACAGGGAGAGAACCATCTTGATTATTTACACTCTTGTTCAGGGTGGTCTGTCTTTGTAAACAGAATTTTGGGATACAACCCCCTCCCCAGCCCCTCTTCAAAGAGATGTTGACAAGAGGGTAGCTGAGAAGTAAGAATGAAGAGCAGCTTTAGCCCAAGCTCTGCTGTGATGCTCACAGGACTATTCAGTCATTGAGAAGCTTTGTGGTGGTTGATATTGATTATCAGAAGCTTCCTACCTTCCTGGTCTGTCACACTTGCTTAGTTGCATGCCTTTAGGGGTTTTCCTACTTGGGTTTTGGTCTTAAAAAAGAATTTTTTAAATTTGATCTTAAAAAGGATTGTGCCAAAGATGAGTATTCCTGCTGGGAAATTGTTCCATTTCTTGGTGGCTGAGAGTTTGCCTGTTTCCAGGTCAACTTCTGTTATGAGAATTTGCAGTCATTTACAGTAGCAGAGCAATTCCATCCATTTCTTCTACCTGTTTAGTTCATGCTAAACACCACACTGTTGCTGATGACAATATTGCATAAACAGTATGCAATGAAGAAAAATTACTAGGGCTAGGGCAGCCTTTTTGGGGGCTGAACACTTGCCAGTTTTTTCCCTGCCACCTGAATCAGAAGCAGATGTACAGAGATTGAGGGCAGGGAGAAAACTCCCTGTCAATGGAAGGCATGGCAGTGCCCTGTGATACATGATAGAGTCACTGTTCAGGTTTCCTCACATGACAAACTCTGGTTTTAGTTGCACTCCTGAACAACTTTAATATCAATATCTTCAGCATTTAACTCTGAAGTGTATAGAGGTTTAGGATTTTTTTTTTTCCCTTAAGTGCAGTGGTTTTAATACCATTCCATCACCCCACACATTTCCCTTCTTTGTGTTTTCATTATGCAACAGGAATTCTCTTAAAAATCTGGATCCGCCACCAGTTCTAGCAGGTGTTTGGCTTCTGAATGCCAGAGTTTTTTTCTTCACACAGCTTATGGATGAGAATTTCACTGCCCTCAGGCACAATTTCAACTGAAGTATATGAAAAGCATGTTACTGTGTCAGTTCAAATTATATCACTATTATAGGAAAAAAACTCGAAAGGAAATTAAATATAAATAATCATACTAACATGACATAACATTAATAACATTAAGGTTATAATTTAAATTAAAAAGAATTGGGAAAATCTGAGTCAGAAGTCCCAGACTCTCCTGAGAGCAGCCATTGTAAATGAGGATATTGACAACTTTGAGTCACACAATATGTCTTGATGACTAGTGCTATAACACTGGAGAATATAAGGACTAAGTGTAAGTTTTAGTTCTGTATAATATATTGAATGGGAACTAAGTATTGTGTGAAATCTTGTATCCTACTTTCCCTCATACTTATCCTGTTTATCTGATGGTGGCCAACATTCTTTTGCTATACCTTTGTGTCCTAGGTCCCATATAAATATACAAATTGCATACCTGTATGGCCTTCCTTGGGGTGTTTAGACCTGCACATAGAAAAGTTGATCATATGGAATGGAGGGAATGTTTTTCCTTAAATCCCAGGTCCTGCTGTCACACCACTGTGGGCATGTTGCTGTGGCCAGATGAGAGCAAAGAGGAATTTTATAAGTACTGTGAAGAATTGTTAACAAAATGGTGCTGTGAGGTTTCAGCTGCCCAGAATTTTTGCTTTATGTTAGTTTTTAGGAGGATTTTTTTTAGCTGCAGCCTTTGGTTACCCAGGACCACTCACACCTTTCTTGTAACCTTTCTTCGGCATAGAAGAACCTTCCCTCACCAGAACAGATTGTTTTATCTATGTGCTATAAAATAGCTTTTCTGTTGGATCTAGACATGGCTGTGCCCCTTCCTCATTCCCCAAGGCTGAGCTGAAGATTTGGGGCAATAACTGGGTATTGCAGATTTTGAAAGCAGGACCTGATCAGCAGTCAGTAACTTTCTGACAGTAATTGGAAGTGAACTGCTCTGGGATTATCTGGGCACTGAATTTTTCCCCTTGGCTCTTATTTATGCAACACTACAGAGAATTGGGTGAGCAGAGTTGCTCACAGACCTCACAGTAGGTGTTGTATTGCAGGGGATGTTGTCCTGCTGCAGAAGGATTTGGGCCCTGGTTTTGTGAGGATGTCACTGGGAACTTTGCCACCAATGTCACTGGGAGCAGCTTCAGTCTCTTAGTGCCACTCATTTTCCAGCAAATTTTAGGCACATCCAATCAATTCTTTGGAAAGAAAGTCGAGTCTGCCTAACACAGAGTTTAGAAGAAGCTTCACTGAAAGAAGGAAAACTTCAGGGTTCATGTTTCTTTTAGAAATACGAAGCAGAGTCGATATTTAAGCTGGGTTTTGAAAGTAAATGAAGTTTTGGCTAAATACTGCTGCAGCCTTTCAGTGAAATGTTTAATCTTTTAGCCAGACAATAGCAAGAGAAAACATAAGTAATTGTTGATAAATATCCAAAAGCTAAATCACTAGTACAAATTTTAGAAGGTGCAGAAAAAGATTTCAAAAAGTGTTGATCTCAGTCTGCAGCCCAAGCTATGCCAAAGAAAATGTGTTTACATTTAATCAAGAGAAATGGTGGTAGAAACGTCCTTTTGAAAAGACTGAAAGACAGGATCCTAATTTAAAACTAAATGATCTCCATTATTTTTCCTGTTGCAGTGCTGGCTTGAAGTTGTACAAACCAGCAGCCTGAAGAAAGGTTTAGGCTGAGCACTTTTGTTCTGGTGACGTGATCTTAGGCACACTGCAGGCACTGGAATGGCTCCGAGTGCTTGAATGGCACAGGATGGTTTGAGCAGCAGAGATGATGTAGGCAGTTGCTTTCTTGCAGCTGTGAATATGATTACAATTACAGCTTAAATTCAGCTTTCAGTGATAGACACTTGAAACAATAGCTGAACTATCAGTTTCTAACTTGCTTGCTGGCGGCATTTTACTGTGTTGGAAAAAGGTGGCTTTATCCAAAATACTTAAGAATTGCCTTTTGCTTATCTTTGTATGAATCTTCAACTTAGAGGCACATTTTCCCAAGCTTGTTTTGTTTCTTCATGTTCAAACAGGCCTAGAATGAGAGATGAGAGGAAAAATCATTAGATTTGGGCCTAATTCAGACATGCCTTAAGTCTGCTTTTAACTAATATAGAGCATGCAGGGTGGAGGAACAATCCTTGAGTCTCCCACTCTACTTCTGTCCCTTTTGACTGAGCTTTTGACTCAGCCTTTCAGATTGTCTCAGTTGTGACTCCCCTGATGAAATCTGACAGCCAAGTTCTTTTTCAGAGTTCTTCTATGAAGAAGTGCTTGACTCCAGTTCAGCCAATCCCTCTTTCATTTTTCTAGGAGAAATGACATTTATGTTTTAATTCTGATTTGAAATGCTGGCCTCATAGTTTAATATTAATAATTAAATAATTGGCCTGGTCTGCAGGAATTCTGAGCTGCTGGCAGCTTCTGTGGAAACTCGGTTCACTTGCAGGGTCTTTACATGTTTCAGAGTGTCTAGCTTTAGGAAGCTGTTTTTGTAGATCTTGGCCATGACAAAAGCTAATCTGACTCTCACTAGATATTTATTCATGATGGCTGCTTGCTCTGGAGATATCTGAAGTTGTGAACTGTTCATGTGACACTGTTTATCTGCAAATACACTTTTTCATGTTGTGATGGAGCTGGAGTGCTGTGCTCTATCTAACATTTTTGTACTAGAGTCCTTGAAAATCCATTAAACTGCTACTTAGCTGGTATATTACTTCCCTGGGGCGTAAATCAAATGCTGCAGCAGCTTAGGAGACAGATATTTAACTTGAATTAAATGGGAATATACACATTCTGGTATATGATTGGACTTGCTGTGCATATTAATCTGACAAACATGTATTTACAAGCCATTAAGAATGCAGATAGTTTTTCTCATTTTGCTTTTCCCGTCTTTTTTCCCCCTAAAGTAACGATTTTGGAAATGAATGCTGCCCATTTTCCGCTTCCAACAAGAACTAATAAAAGAGCCACAAAACTATGGAAAGCAAACTGCCTTCACTGTATTTTTCTTTACAGAATTTACTTTGGGCAGGGTAGTGCAGTTGTGCTTAACTGTAAAGCTTTAGTCGACTGGACCTTTTATCTTTTGTCTGTGTTTCTTTTAAAAAGTAAGATATTGAGGCAGTTTCAGGAGGAACATGGTATTTGCCATTTTCAGCATTTGAAAGAGATCATTTTGAAGCTTTCATCTGCATTACTCCAGTCTGTTCTCACTGTGCTCCCAAGTTCAGCAAGGACAGGCTTAGTCAGGGCATGACTGATTTAGGCCTAGGTAGTGTTTATGTGTTTTATGTGTACATAACAGCAGAGTTCTTACTTTTCTCTGTACATGGTTCTTGGTGCGAAGAAACTCTAAAATTCAAAATTCCTCTCTACCTGAAATAGTAATGTTTTACTTCCAGTTATGTCCAAGTCATTTCTTTGAGACATTAAAACTCTGTTTTCTCATCTTCTTGACCTTCACAGCTCAGATTTAGTAGAAATCTCTCTTTCTAAAGCTGCTGCTGTCTATATATAAATATGGAACAATTACTTTCAAGGCTCCTGGTGGCTATGATTAAGTAGAATAGTAGCATGCCATGATGAGGTTTGGTTGAGCTTTGTCTTGGCCTTAGTATCAAATTATCTTCAGGAGCTGTAGACTAAACGAGATTTTTTAATTTATCTGAAATTACAATAGCAGTTTAAATCCTTGGATAAAATTGTTACTCTCTAACTTGGAAGGAATGACCAATGATTAATATTTATAATTTTTAGTAATAGGAAAACTCTACAGTTTAGTGATTGCCTGATTTGATAATTGTAAGTAGAGCTGGATGGCAACAGTTAACATGAATCCTGGGTATCAAGGGAAAAAAAAAAGCAGTTAAAGTACTTTGCATTGTGTGGTGGTTCCAGAATGTGCCACTGGGATTCATTTTGGGTCAAAAAGAACAAAAGGCTGTGCCCCAGCAGCACCTCCTGTGCTCAGTCACTGGGAGATGCTCAGCTGTGTGTGGGCATTCAGTCCTTCTCCTTGCTAATGGCAGCATTGGCTGGGAAGCACTCACTGGCCATTCCTCTTACTCTCAATAATAAAATAAAATCAAATCCTCAAATCCAGCAACTCGGGGCAGATGCTTCCAGTCAGTGTGGTACAGAGCAATGGGGCTGGGCAGCAGTAAAAGCAACATATGCAGCTCTGGGTGGGAGGAGATCCAAAACCTGAGGCTTGGATGCAGGCAATGCTTTGTGTCTTCTGCAGCTGAAAGTGGAAGAGTAATTTGGTCTTGGAGCACTTGGGTGGGGAGTGGTGAGTGAGGAAGCAACCTCAGCCTGAGATCAAAGCTGGCTCCAGCACAAGGCTTGAATTAAATCAGTGCCATGTCACACCTCCCAGGAGCCACACACATTATCTGCTGATCAAAATAGTTCTCCTCAATCACGTAGGTAGAAAGATGTAGCATGGAAGAAACTTATTTTTTCAGTTTCTGACTAATAAATTACATGTCCTTATCAACTTGAAAGATTTTCACTGACCTGTTTCTACTTTTTATATTTTCTTTTTTGTCAGTAGGTAATATATATTTTCTTGGTACAGGATATATAAATTTCAATGAATTTTATGTAGTGATTAGTATTATATCTGCTTTGGCAACATTATCACTTTCTACTGTCTTCATATGCTTAAGATCATAAAAGCTGGTTTAAAATGCCTGTTCTAAATCTTAAGTGTACTTGTAACTTGACACATTTAATTTAAAGCTATTGAGATTAAACTGGCCATTAAACAGACCTAAAACACTAGCATGAAATGTAATTGTTTTCTGAAACTTGCACTTATAGTCTTTACTTTAAAACATGAATTTATATCAGATTAGCTAAGTCATTCAGAGATGATCTCCAATATACTATAAACCCACAGATTGTTGAAATTTGAATTATGTTTAAGCCAAAGTGCCCATAGAAATATAAAAAGCCTCATAAGAAACACTGGTAGATTCCTGAGTGGGGAATAAAATGGACTAAGTAGAAACATTATATTTTGTGTTCAGTACAATGTATGACTGAAAGTGCACTGGGAACATTAAGCTTATTGGAAGGTACCTGGATCTAGAGGGTAAAAATGTTTTTCTGCTACTTTGGTGAGTGAATACAGAAGAGTTCTTTGAACATCTGAAGATTTGATTTTTTTTTTTTTTTAATTCTCAGTTTGGGTTGTTTATCATATGTAATTCCTTGCTTTCAACATCAGTTTGCCATGACAGCTCACAATATGTTCTTGGTGGTTCTGGTTTTTTAAATTTTTAATTACTTGCTTTGCTGCATTCTTCCTTACCTGAATTATACTGGACAGGTAGCAATACCTATTGCTGCAGCTGACAGATCAGTTTCCATTGTAGCCTCCTGTGTAACCTTATAAAATATCTGCCTTTTACACTGAATTTTTCCATGCTTGAAAGCCAGATTTTGCTTGCCTGAATCTAGCAAGCATTCCTCTGCTTCTCAAGTGCCTAGCTGCTCATTAGATTTTAACAAGAAAATGGAATGTGTGTTAGAAACCCCTAGTTTTTCTTGTTATGTTTATCAAATTGCTATTTCAGCTTCGAATTTGGCATCCTTTATAACCAAAGCATAATACTGATTAATGCTTAAAGACTTTTTGACATACAAAGATGAGAAATACAAGCAAGTTTATTGCTACATATCCTACCAAAAAATTTGTATATGAGAAATTAGGCAACAGTGTGATAAATACAATTACCTAAGGAGTGTGGTGGGGTAATTTTGATTCTCTTCTGCCTGCAAATTAAACAGCTCTTCCCAAAATACTGTTATAAATCACTAGCACTTAACAGTATTCTTTTCCAAAATATTCTACAAATATAAACTAAATTTAACAGTATGCTATTTATATATATGTGTATATATAGGTGTTGTAATTGTTTTACACCTGGTGAAACCAAGGTAGAAATGAGAAGTACTTCAACCCAGGCCTCTTGAGATTCACAATGCATCTCTCTTATCCATTAGTGCATTGCTGAAATCATAGGATGACATCATTGCCACATTCCCTCACGGAGGATCTATCGATAGCCCATTGAAACCAGAGGGGAAAGGTGCCAGATTATGTCAGCTCATTTCATGTCTGGGTTTTGCTTCACATGTCAAGGCTTGCATCAGCTGCAGCCAGCTCGGGGTCAGTGGGGAGTGTAGCTGTGGACCTCTCTTGGTGGCCTTTTGGGGAAACTGTTGTTACCAAATGTAGATTTGTTCTGCGTATTTTGTTACTCAATTATGCATAAATAAAGTCAGTTGGCTCAAGTGTAAAAGTGAGAGCTCTGCTGCAATGAGCTTTTTAGAAAGTGTCATGATAATATGGTGTGAATGTGAATTACTCCTCTGTAGGCCTGATGGAAAAATCCTCTTTGCAATCTTGTTCTGTCTTGCATGCTGAAATATGACCTTTACCCTAGTCTAGACATGTCCTTTGCAAGCTATTTCTAGTTTATATGAAGACTGCTTGATTTAAAGCAAGTATGTTAATCTGATGCTGTCATGACTGACGGGGTTTGCAGACTGAGAAGCTGACAGCTCACAACAGGGTAAGCAAAAGCACTGTAAGCTTCTCCAGACCATCCTGCACATGCCATCTGCTTTTTATGAGATAAGTTGTGAGCTTCAGAAAGTGAACTTGCTGCAAGAGAGAAAGTGCAGTAGGTCTTACCTTCCTTTTCCATCACAAACTGGTTAAATTATGTTGATTACCTTTGAAAACTCGAGTTAGCTGGCACCTGTACGTGGTACAGTTCTAGCCAAGAGTCTAGAAACTGAGCGATGGCAACTGCCAGCTTTCATCTAAAACTGCTGTGTAAATGTCAAAACCTACAGTTTAATTACACCCCTATTTATTAAGTTTATTCATTGGTAAATGTCCAGCAGTAATGTGGAAAAGGCCTTTTTTTTTTTCTTCCTTGAAAGGTTTCAACCTTTTGGAAGGTAATGTTCATCTCCTTGCCCTGTCCTCACTACCACAGCTGGACTCAATATTCTGCATTCGAGAGAGGATTGCTTATTTTCTCTAGGGTGCAAACCAGGTGGCTTCTCAGGGCAGTGCTAAATGCAGGAGGAATCAGGGCAGAAGGGTCTGTGCAGAGCATTTTTTGCATGTCTGGGTTGTTTGAGACCTGTGGTGCAGTGAGGTGGTGCTGGCCCAGCACGTGCTTGGCATGTTGAGCTTCAGTCAGGGGTGTTGGGATTGCTGACCAGGCACAGATCCTCTGAGCAAAAGCTCTTTCTCCATTCAGGACCGAGGTGTCAGGCAGCCCAGCTGGAGGTACCAGCTATGATTCTCACAGAATTAGCTCCTCTGTAGCTTGAAATGAGCCTTTTCTTTATTTCCCAGTGTGTTCTCAAATGCCCTTTGCCACCTGTGTTCAGTCATTCCCACTCCCTTCCCACTTCTTCTTCGCAGCAATATCTTCCTGCAAGACAGGAGAGTAATTCATAGGCTTCATAGGTAACCCTATGGGACTACATGAGCCCTCAAGGTATCTTCTAAGCTGAGTTATTCTGTGATTCTGTTTCTTCCTGTAAAAATAAATATATTGTGTTTACCCAAAAGCCTGTTACCTGCAGTACCCACTCCTCTAGTGAAGAGTATAAGGAAAAAAGAAAGTGAAATGTTGCTTTTTGGATGTCTTTGAGCAGTATGATGGTTGATAGGCCAGAAATTACTTCCTTTGGTTTAGTAGATTATTCTGCTTTTGGGGCATCTTGTTTTGGTTTGGACCTGTGTAGATATTTAGCATGTCTTCATCACAGCAAAACATCCACCCAGAAATGTGCCTTAAAACACAACACCTTGATTTTTTTTTTCCCTCCAGAAGTCCATGTCTAGATTTTGTAATTATATGCATAATTCTTTAAAAAAGTTACTTGTGTTTGTAGTAGGTGTAACGTGACCTTTCTGAATTTCTTACAGGCAAGAGCAGAGCAATCCCAAGGTGCATACTTCCTGCCTGAGTTTGCACTTTCTCCACAGGGGAGTTTCCTTGAGGATACCACAGGGGAACAATTCCTCACCTACCGCTATGACGACCAGGTCAGTGTGCCACGTGTGGAAACCACAGAGGTTGTCACATTCCTGTCACCCTGAGGTGCAGGTTAAGATACAAAGTGTGTGTTATTTTTCAAAGGCACATCAAATTTATAGCAAGTTGAATGGTAACACACTGCCCAATATCAAAATTAAGGCACTTAGTGGCATAATTAATAATAAAACCACTTTTTGAAAATATTAGTAGGATTAAATGGAGGCAAAAGCAGCAATATTTTAGTGATGTGTTAATACATGCTCATGGTTATGTCTGCAGCATATATAGAATTAGAGGTGATTGTCCTTTCTGTGAATTGTTTGACTTACTCTAATATGTTTTATTTAATGGAAAAATCAGTGTTAGGCAGGTCTTGCATTTTCCAGCCTGTGAAAATTCAGAATATTGTATTAGTTCATGAAGTTTTTCTAAGGGAAGGTTGGGTGAATTACAAAGAAACAAATGGGAAGTGTAATAATGGATGGAGCAGTGTTTAGGAAGAAACAAATTATTATTTTTTTTAAAGTTAAAAATCTTTAATGCTTTCTCCAGGCCCACAGAAACTTATGTTAAACATGGAATATAGATATAAATGTAAAGAAAGCAACATGAAAGAAATGCTGTTAATCTTGGCAAAAGATCTGAAGTGAACCTAGGAAATGTGTGGCGTGCTGTGGAAATTTACTCATAACACAATGTGTTCCAGGAGTCAGTTGAATTTCACATCAAAACTGTCTGAATTACATTCGTAGACACTTACAGTATGTTTGTTAATGCAAGAGGAGGGAATTTGTTAGGAAAGCCTCCCTGCAGAAGTGAGAGAACAGCCAAACGTTCCCTGCATCACAAGGTATGGATGTGTCAGTGATGGGCAGATTGATTTTGAGGAGCTGCTTGAAGAAAACAGTTTGCTCATCACTACCCTGAAAGAGAGAACTGAGGTGAGGTTATTTAAGCTTTAAACTGGCAATCTTTTTAAATAGACAAAAGGAAGCAGAAAAGATACAATAGAAATTGTGCTGAGCCACTGTGAAATATTTGAATTTAGTTTAAATATTTACAATAGTTCATAGTTTTGCTTCCCTAGAGGGTCTTGATTATCAGTAGGAAAGGTACTTGGATAAGACCTTCCTTGGACCAAGCACCTGGGAAAGCAATAACTTACAGGACAGTAAAATGCAGCTGCAACTCAGGCTGCATTTAATGACAGTAGTTGAAAAACACTGTAAAGGTTATACACTTTGATCAAAATAGTTTTTATTTAATGGAGCACATTTCAGAGAAGATGATAAATCAAATATAACAGAGGCTTAGTCTGAATCTTTGACTAGACTGTTTGGACTATGTGAATAATACAGCTGATTAAAAAACAAACAAAATGAATCCCCTCCAAAACCCCTCAAATACCAGCACAGCTCTGTGCAGAAGCCTGTTCCAAGCTCTAATCCATTTGATGGAAAGAATTCCATTTGATGGAAAGTTTTCCATTAATTCCATTGGGATCTGAATTGGATCTAGGATATGGCCAGCTTCTGTTCTTTCATAAATGTGATTTAGTTTTGAAGCCTGCTCTTCCCAGACACTTAGCAGTATGAAATTAAGTTTGAATTCCTGGAACTGGAAGTGGTGCTGAAATATCAAAATGTTGAAAGTAAAAGCAACTGTATTAGCAGTAGTTTCTTTTGAAAGAAAATTCAGTCCCTAAGCATTATTTATTAAAAATTATACATACATTGAATACAGATGGGAACTGATCTATATCTTTAGCTTTACCTTCCTGCACGTAAACCAGGATTTCTCTAGTGAATAGAAAGATTTTCCTGATTTTTCTAGGAAATTAATCATAGCTTTGTAATAATATACAGTTATAATTATGCTTTTGCTGAAATGTTAATACAAAACTCAATTGTATCATGGTCAAACTGGGTCAGAAAAGTAGACCTTTTTGTTTTCTGTGTTTCATTCAATTCTTTCTTTTGACATTTACTGGTATGAATGGATGGGTGTCTTAAAACCAATCTAAAGTCTGAAAAATAGAGGGTGAAAATCCTTCATTGGATAATCTCTTGAATTTCTGTAAACTGGTATGGATAGGTTTGATAGGTCATAATGTGGTAAGAATGCACAGGTGAATGAGAAGAGAGGAATGTATGTCCACTGAAAGTCCATTTTAACCTATCCAGAAGCACAGAGATGGAATCAGTACAGGAATGTTGCCACATAAATAAAGAACACAGCAGCATCTTCTCACACACCTTAATTCCTTAATTTAGTTTTAGCAATTCACTTTCTGCCTTGTCCTACTGTGAAGGGCTGCTGGCCTGTGGGAAATACTTTCCTTCCTTTTCCCTGATCTCCAGAATTGTCCTTTGGGCAATCCTACAGAGTCCTGGTGCTTGGTACATCCCAAGTAACACTGGAAAATTGGAAAAGTGAAATAACCTTGTGCACGTGACTCCAATAAAACAAGAGATCAGAAAGATCTGATCTGATCTGCTCTGCTCTGGAGGTCATCCCTCCTTCTGTGTCCATGGAAGGGAATGGAACAGATGAGAGGGGGCTGAGAGGTTCCTGAGGCTGTGGGATGGAGGTGGAGAAGAGGATGGCTCACAACCTCTGTTCTCTTGGCTAAGCAGGGTTGAGACACTTGCAGGAAAACCACCTCTCCCTCTCTTCCCAAGTGTGCCCTTTCCCCCCTTTTCCTTCCATCCAGGCCACAGTAAAATTTCCAGAGATAGATGGATAATATTTTTTATACAGCAGCATCATCATCGTCATGATCCAAGATTAGTTTCCTTACATCCTGCAAACACAGGAATGTTTCAAAGGGGTTTTCTTTGGCTGTTGTGTGTGATATTTTTCAAGCAGGGAGCCAGTTTAATCAGAATCGTTCATTCCTTTGTTAGTAAGTAATCTCAGTAAAATAGAGCTAGCTGTTACTTAAATATTCAAAAGTATTTGTTATCTGAAATGACAAGCTTACAGTTTGAAATGAAAGATGAGTAAATATTAATAGGAACACACTGTACTCTGCTCTAGCCCAGCAGAATTGCATATGGATTCATGTTGTACATGCAAGATAGTACATTTTGTTCTGGTTTAATCTGGCAGGACTCTCATTTTTGTACAGGACTGCACTAACCTCTTTGCATATTTTGTTGCTGTGTGTGTATTTAAGAATTACATGCAGATGAAATTCTTTGGCTAGATATTTTGAAAATTCAGGGAATATCTTTTTTTACTGCTTCTATGACTATAGAAGAAAATACCTTTTAAGATCTGATTAAATACTGATTCACTGGGGTGACATCTGCATGGAGTGGGATATTATAGCTTTGACACATTTATTGCTGTGTCTTCAGGGGAAAACAGTGATTCAAAATAAGTACTTTTGAGGGATCCCAAAGGACAGAAATGTAGAAATGTTTAAATTGAACATTTTCTAAAGGCTCCTGTATTGTTCACCAAGTGATGTCTTGTATCAGTGTATTGCATCCTGTGTTTCTGAAATTCTACTGAGTCCATGCAATTTAAAACTAACTTGGTAAAATAGATTTCAATGTATAGCCAAAGATTTCAACTGCTGTTAGAAATTTAAGATTGAAAAAAATATGACCCTCTCCAACTATTCATGAAAATAATTAAATAACTATAAATAAATATGTGAAAATAAATGAAATTATGAAATAGATATGCAAGTAATAGCCCTTTCTCCAGCTTTGAGGTACATATTGAACCTTGCCATAAGGAATAGTTTCCTAGTTTTCTTTCTGATTTCTTTTGGCTTTTCACCTTTTAATCTACTACAAGGAATTTTTTTTCTTTTCCAAAATACTAGTAGTACTGGAAAGCTTTCTTGCAGAAATAAAATGTTCTTGTTTTCTGACACTAAAGGTATTGCTTCCAAGTATTAAAACCATTCCATATGACGGACCACCAAGAAGGACAGCAGTGAAAACTTGGTGGAGCTGAATGTGTTTGAAGTTCATTTCCACTTTGATTGACTGGCTGAAAGAGAGTTCTTTTGGGGTTGTGGGTAAAAAATAAAGGAAAGAAAAAGGAATAATTTTATCTTTCAAGTGAGAAAATGTTTGCTTGACCAGTTAGCTTTCTGGTTGACCTTGCTGCTTCTAAATTTTATGGTGTTTACCATTTTAAACTCACAGCAAGGATAGCCTGATTCTGGAATTGGGTATATGGCTCTAAGTAGTCCAACCTTGGCAAAGAAATCTGCTTCTAAACAAATATTAATGAAAATATGCACTATCAGACTTGTGATATGCGAGGTAAGGTAGAAACCAGCCAGTCTGTGTTCAACTAGATGTGCAAATTGTAATACACAGGCTGCAGCCTCTACAGTTCATTTAATAACTAGTCTTTCTTTGGGTTTGCTAGAAAAGTGCCTTGCTATAAAGTGAATGCTAAAATGGAGAAAACAAATATTCTCATTTAAGCCTTGTCTTCCACAAATAGAAATAGTCTGTCCCTGCTTCTGCTTTTTCAGGGGGAAAAGGAGAATGGCATTTAAAGTATTAGTTTTTTAAAAAAGGATTTTTTTTTAGGCAGGATCTGAATTACTCCAAAAATTAATATTGAAATAAACGGATAGAACATATTATTCCACCTTTTTATTTGTTCATAACTGTTTGTGTTTGTTCTGAAAGTCTTTCATATTACACTGAGGAAACTCTTGTGTGAACAGAAGTTATCTTATGGGTCCTGCTGGGCTGACAGACGTTTTTCCACAATTTCCTTCATCTCTTTTCCCATTCCACCTGCTGCTGATTGCCATCCTCCATGCTCTGGAGCAGCACTCGAGTCCCAGCCTGGTTCTGACTATCAGCTGCTTGCTGGCTCCTGCCCCCAGCCTGAGCCTTTTTTATTCCATTGCCAGCTAGTTTGCACCTAAATCACCAGAGAAATGAGGCCACGGAGATGAGTCCTGCAAGGGACACGACTGCAAATTAGCACATCAGTGAAGGCAAGCCCTAATCCCGAGAAGGGAGGAAGGTTTGTGGTTAGAGGCTCACTTGCTACCCAAGTACACGAAAATCCAACACTCTTGATTTGAGAAGGAGCCTGAAACTTGTGTTATTCTCCGAGAGCCACTTCTGTTGATACCCTGAAAAAGCACTCAGAACTATTTAAAAAGACTCAACATCTTGATTCTTAATGTCTAGCTCTTCATTTAGAGATTCTTTTTTTATTTATTTTTTTTTTGAACAAGCAGAATGTTTTCAAGTGGCCACAAACTATTTCAGGCATTCTTCCGTGGTGAAAACATTCCACTACTTGGCAGTTTCATTTGTGTACTCGGAGAATGAACTTAATTTTATCCAAGCACCAGAATTGCAACTGCTGATGCATGACTGTGTCAGAAATGCTGCTCTTCTGCTGTGCAAGGGACTGACCTTGCAGTCCTCACCCAGCTGATGTCTCAGTAATGCTGATTTTACCACCTTGAATCCTACAAATGCTCCCATCCTCTTAGCTGGGACATGTCTAAGTAACAAATTACTAGGTTGGGTTTGTGGTGCTCTGTACTAATCCTACAGATGTTGGTAATGAGTTTTAAATCATGCTTAAGGAGTTTATAGCCACATGTTTGTAAGGCTGAAGATAAAAAGCATCATTTGGTGTTTCTCCAAAAATGTAACTGAAGGTGATGATAGGTGTTTCCTAATATTTTTAATTCTATTCATTTTTTTAAATATACACCTTTAGTTTTTGTTCACGGGTTTCATTTCAGCCTCTTTATTTTTAAGGTTATGTTTTTTGGTTGGCTTTTTTTTGGGGGGGGGTAAGGAAATTAGCTCCATAATCAAGAGAAATGTGTTTTTGATTTGGAATGGAAGGGAGGAAAAGGAGGCAAGGATTAAGAGAAAATGAAAACCACTTACAATTTCAGGCAAAACTACTTTTACAGAGACTGGTACTGCATAAGTCAGGCATGATCCTATTCAAACAATACTTTTGTTTAGGCTAATTGCTGGCTGGAAGTGTGTGAGCAGCATATGCAAGAGTAATTATATCATTACTTGTGTGTGATAGGTTGCTTAGTGAACTGAAAACTGTTCAAAAATACTTTTGTTTATTTGCAAACTGAATGGGGAACTGGTGCTTTTTAAAGCACCAACTACCATTTTAAGCTCAGGGTTTTGTTGTTTCAGAGAAAATAGTGGAACTGCTGCGTGCAGTCCACGTTTCTTTGTGCACTGAGAATTACAGATTTTCTTGTTTTCTATTACAGCCTCAGTCCCAAGGCTGCCAAAGGTCTCTGTGTGTAAATCATATTTACAGAAGCCAGTGGGTCCTCACCTTGTGCAGTGTAGCAGCCTTCACAGGGAATCTGTAATAATACAGCTTCTGCAGAAAGCACATTTTATATCATTTCAATTTGGATCAAATGCATTCCATGAGGCTGTAATCCTATTCCACCAAATTCTGTGGTGAAACTCCTTGGCCTGGGCCCTTAGTCCTTCTGTGGCTGTGAGGATACTGAGCTCAGCAGCTGGAGGAGGATCCCCAGGTCACAGAAGTGACCCCTCATTGGCAAGGTCATCCCCCAGAATGATTTCTCAAGGGAGAAAGGAGAATGGACATAAAATTTTAGTTGTTTTTCTTATTCTTGCTCCCCTGGGTGCTGGACAGGTATTGAGGCTGCTCCAGTGGATGATAAAAGGCTATGCAGGGGATACTGATTTTCTTCCTTTTTTCTTAGACATATCCTCAGGGCCACAAATTCATGTTTATTCTGTTTGAGGCTGAGCTATATATAAAAAAACTCCACTTTACTATGAAGTGCCTTGCTTTTCTAGCATCTCTACTGTGCACATTTTTCATAAGACTGAATTTTTTAAACTCATGTTCATTATTTCATGTTCTAATATTTACAAGTCTAGGTTTTCCCAAATACATTTTTCAATTTCTAGCAATAGATTTAAAGTCTGCTTGGTTTTTTTTTTTTAGCTTTCATCCTCCTCCAAGGAGCAGACAGAAGGATGTGTACTTGGGCAAATACTGTAAAGTCTTTAACTTGTTTCTGCTGCATTGGACTAGGAACAAGACACCTGATGAAGTGAATTAACATTACACAGACTAGGAGCTCCTTTGACATTCTTCAGAGGAGACCAATGATTAAATCATGAGAGATTGATCCAATGCAATGTGAATTTCCCACTGACCTCCTCGTGCCCCCAGTGAACCTCCAGAAGCTGGCACATGTTCTTATCCAAGAATTTTGACATTGATAAAGGCTTAGGTTCAGCCTTCTAAATTAAGACTGAAAGGTCTGGAGGCAACAGAAATAATCCTGTGCTTGCACAGCTCTGACGTAGTGCTGCTATCATCTATCAATAAGAGTTCATTGAGATACAGTAGAGAAGTGCTTCTAAATCAAAAAGATACATTTCAAGTACTGTGGGAAATGCAGTGCTTGGAACTGGAAAGTCATTCTTCAGATATACATGGACGAGAGGATGTTTGAGGCTGATAAAGCCTTAATGGTGCATTAATCTCTTTGCTTACACAGCACAAACGTTTTGAAACTGTGTCTTTTCACTGGCCTTAGTCAAGAAAAGAGCAGATTGTACTTAGTTTTTTTGATAATTCAGCTAAATTTATTGAGCTTCTTGAGCTGTTTAAGCTCCTGTTGAATTTTGCACCAATGAGAAGATAAAATTGTATTGCTGAAATTTTCATAAAGGATGAATGTGATCAATTTGGGTTTTTTTTTCCTTCTGTATCATTTCACAGAAACATTTAAAAACCTTTGAGAGTTTATAGCAGCTTCTCCTGCTTAACCCTCAGTGAAAAAATGAAAAAAGCTTCAGTTTATACTGTCCCTGGAATAGTGATTAGTAAAATTGCTCATTTGATAAAATGATTCATCCTGTGTAAGGTGTTTCTGATAGAATTTCATTGTTTTGCAAGGCAAATGTGGGTAATTTAAATGGGACTTATATTGTTGAGCATGTGGATAATATCCCTTACATCCTCAACAGCCAGGCCTGCCCAGCATGGGAAAATTATTTATAGGAGAGACTGGATGTCACAATGACTCTTTTAGTAGAGATCTACTTGAACCTAAATTTCATTCAATTTGTATGCCACTAATATGGAAGATGAAGTGAAAAATCTTCTTTCAAAAATCTGCATGTTTTGGCTTTGTTTCTAGGAATAGTTAAGATGGTTCTTGATGTCATTAACACTTGCATAATGAACCAGCCTTGGGACAACTAAAGAACAATCTCTTTGCAACTTCCAACAGTTATTTTGCTCTGTACTGTGTCAAAATAACTGTCAGCATTGCCAGTTAAACCTAATTTTTTTCTACTAACTATTTAGACTTCAAAAGCTATTTGCTTACAAGGAAGACAATTACAAACATTAATGATCAATTTTGGCAGTAACAGCAAAAATGTTAAATGTAGGTTCATTGAGAGGATCACTGCCACACAACTGTATTTTTCATTTTTAGAGCTTAGAATGTGTTAGGGGTTGTGGTTCTGTAGGATCTGAGGCATTTTAACTCTCCTAATGTGAAACACCCTGGTGCAGTGTGTGTCAGGTGCAGATGTAGCTTCCCACCAGAGCTGATGCTGAGCCTCAGCTTGGAGGCTTGAGGGTGCAGAGAGTGCCCATGATATTCAGAAATAGGGCTGGGAGACTCTCTAGCTTGGGAAAAAAATTATATGGAATTTATTAATATTTTTTTCATGTTGTGGAAGCTCTGATTTATTTTTTCTTTCCTTCTATTTTCTGTAAAGCAGTTACTTGCTTTTCTGTTTGGACCATAGCTTATTGCTATTTTTTAATCCCTTTAAACCATTACCCCCAAGGAAACACAGAAACTTTGAGTGCAATTCCCAGCATGCAGGATGTCCTGCATGACATGTGAATGTCCATAGATTTTTTTATTTTGGATGTCTGAAACTGTTTACAGAAATAAATGCTTGCATGTGCTTTGAGACCACAGTTGAAGGTGCTCAGTGCTTGGTCAAGTGTTGAGCATGGTCCTTGGCAAAGAGCAATGCTCTATTTGAATGTTAGCCTTAAGCACTTTAATGTGCTTGACACAAATTGTAGGTTCCACATTTTGTGGAATGATTGGCAAATCGAACATTTCTTTTCATTCTCTGTGGTTTTTTTTCTTTTCCCCACTTTCCTATTGACAGGCAACTGTTATGCAGATTCTTGATCTGAAAGGAAAGGCAGTCAAAACTCTCAGAACTGGAAACAATCTGGACTTTTTTAATACTCTTTAAGACTATAAAACCTGACCTCTTTCCACTTGAGCCTATGTAATCTAGCTTTATAAAATTATCTCATCGGTAGTAAAATTTTGTTTGTTTGTGTTATCATGCTGTAAGATATTTGTGTGTTTTGATGGTATAAGCCTTTATTCATTTAACATCTTTTCCTTGCATAAGAGAAAAAGGACTTTTAAAATGGCTCTAAACCTTTAACTGATTTACAGGTTCATGAAGCACACTAGAGTATTTGCACATGGGTGAGAAAAATTAGTACTAATAGGCTGCTGTATGATGTGGGATGTTTTTGTAGTTTTTAAAATGGCCCTTGGGAGATGGTTACAATTGTAAATACAAGATAGGTTCTCCTTTACCTGATTATTTAGGCTGTGGTCCAAAAATCATAGTAATTTCAATAGACTTTGGATCAGCCCTTCATTTTTTTTATTGCAGGAGGAGATTTGCCATTGATTTCAGCCAGATTGTGTTCAGGTACCCCAAAAGAAATCCTGCAGACTGTTTGGTCAGGGAACTACTGGGAAATGGTATGGATGCTGCAGAGCATCAGCATCATTTCTGCCTCAGTCTTCTGCAAACAGACAAGTTCTGTGGTGTTTGTTTCTTTCAAATCTGGTGTCCAAATAACGTGTGAAGGCTTGTGTAGTAAATTTTGTTAATTAGATCCAGCTACTGGATTTGGTGAGGATCACAGAATTTTCTCTGATTAATACAAGCAAACTTATTCACACACCATGGATGTTGAAATGAATCTTGTGTTCAAAGTATTTGATCTGTTTCAGTAATTATGCTGTCCTCAAATCACCTAAAAAAAATGCTAACAAAATGCAATTTACTACTCCATTCTCATGCACAAGCTTTGCTAAAAAGACACATATTTGCTGATATGTGTAGCATATTAGTCAGTGATCTCTCTTGTCTTAGTATAGTTGTATAAGGTATATTTCTGAAGAAACTAACTCACGTGATGTCTCACAACATATGGCAAAATAACTATTTTTTTACTGATTGTAAAAAAAAAAAAAGACTCTGAATGCATCAGTTTTACTTAAAAGAAATATAATGCATTGGCTTGAATGTTTTTTGATATTATTAATAGGTGACATAAAATATGTTCAAATATCAGACTATAAACCATGAAGTTTACCACCTTTGAGTGCTGGCTCCAGTGGTAGCTATTCAGGGCAATATTGCAGTCTAATGTATAAATCAGAATTATGTCCTAAGTCTCTTATTAAAGTGCTAGGGCTAAGTTTTGAGCTTGTCCTGCCCTTTCTATTCCATTTGAAAAAGATTTTGCTCTTTTTTTTTTGCAGATATTTTTATACTTTTCAGTGAACTTGCCAGTTAATGTTCATTCTCCTGCTTCTTCAATATTGAGGCTATAAGATAGTCTGTTTTTCTCATACTTTCAGCTCTGCATTCTAATGAATGTGAGGCAAAGAAAAGGAGGGTGAAAATATTTCTTAGAAATAGTTTTTCAATGCAGTTAAGTGACTTCCTTTAAATGAAGGCTGTTGATGCAAAATTAATTTAAAAAAGGACGTCTTTAGAGTGTCAGAGGAGATTATCATTGTTCTGAGGTGTAATTAGAGTGGAAATGATCTCCTGTACTTTGCTGTACCAAGGCCCTGCGTGCTGGAGGGGAGGCTCTGCTGGCAGCACCACGAGGACTTTCTGAGAATTGGTTCTGCACATGTTTGTTAATATTCTGCTGCATGTGGACAGAAGATTTGGAGCCCTGTTTAGAGCAGATAAAATATATGACCTCTTGCACAGAGCTTGGAGTCTACAGCCCAGGCACTTATGCACTCACATAACTTAATTCTTGTGAGGACTCCCATGTACGTCAGAGCTACCCCGTGAGTAAAGATGCACATGTTCCAAAGTGTCAGCAGGCTCAGGACCTCCTTTCCAGCCCTGATCTTTGAAATTCCATGCTTAAGCTCCTGTAAGGACCCCAAAGAGAGAGACAGCACCTCTTGGGAAGATCTGAGCGTCTCCTGCTCGTATTGCAGTGAGTGGAAGTTGAAATAATTTGTTGTAATGTGATGGGGCCAACAGGCCTTCCTCTTTCACAGCTCAGATGAGTACTGATTTAATAACTCCCATTACTCCAGCCTTGTCATAAAGCTTACCATGAATTGCAATCAATCTAGTTTACATTTTAACCATTATTTTTCTTAAATGAGGGACTCGAAACCATTTTTGCAGATTGACGACATCAGAAGATTTTCCAACTTAAAGAAAAAATCCAAATGACCACATAATATTTTCAAAGAACAGACTGATGGGGGCTGGCCTGTTGTCAGAAAAATAGTGTAAGAATTAAGTCTGCTACGTTGTGATTTAATTTAAAATTAACTTATGGTTTGTTGAAATATGACATTTGTATTTCATAGAATACGTGTAGGGTGCAAGTTTTCTGTATTTCCTACCACGAAGAAAAAAAAGAAAAAACATTAACTCTGACATCTGTTTTTAGCACTTTCCTTCATATTTTTGGATGAATGCCTGGCAAAAGCTGGAAAGCGACTAAGAGATCAACCAAAGATGGCCTAAGGGCCTGTTCCCAGCTGGTACGACATCTGGAATGTTATATATAGTGGATAAATTCAGAGTTGTAGTTTAATAAGATTGGTATTCAAGCATTCGGCCTACAGCAAAGGAAAGGACAGTGAAGCTGACAGCATGTATGGTGCGTAATATGTCAAGGTGTCTGAAACATAATTTGCTGGGTTTTCACTTTCATTTTGGCAGGTCCCTTATGCACACATATAAACTTTCATCCAGTATTGTTTCGAACCTTTAAAAAATAAAAGGTGAAGTCATATTGGTATAATATCCAGAATCTTATCTTTTCACTAAGCTTAGCGTATGTCTGGGTTTCTTTCTTTCTTCTTGGGAAAAAAAGTGTTAAAGACAGATTTTTATGAGCTGACTAGAAATAACTTAAGCTGCTACCTTTGCAAATTTCAAGTATATGCAGTCTTTTACAGTGAAGATTTTACAGAATAATAAACTATTGAGGAATCTGGACTTGTGCTCTATGGAACCGTATTTGCAAGATTTATGTCTCAGAAAGCCTGGGGTTTCTTTTTTTCTGTTTAGTGTTTAGTTAATCTTTGGACTGTCTAATCTCCGAACTGCAACTGGGTGTGTTGGTAGACAGGCCCAAAAAAGTTGCAGGCAGGGATCAGCACAGAGCCACCTGCTTAGAGCAGCCCTGAGCGTGGTAAAAAGGTCTGAAAAGGAGCTGAAGGTGAGTTCTGCTCGCAGCCCTGGAACCCCACAAGTCACCCAGAGCTCCTGCAAGCCCCTCTGCCCTCGAGCTGCCTTTGTGTGTCCCAGTCTGGGGTAAAACCTTGCAGGTTTGGCTGTGCAGCCCAGGAGAGGACAGAGGCTGCAGTGGGCAATCCAGCTGGGGTGGCTGGGGGCAGGCCATGGTGGGTCATTCCCAGGAGAGAGTCTAGGAAAGCTGGAAAACTTTTCCTGCCCCTGTGGGGATTCATTTTATCCCTAGAGCTCCCCCAAATAACTTAGCCTTTGACCTAAGCCTGTAGCAGAAGCTCCCTTCACTTCTGGATGAGCTGAAAGCATCAAATAAATGAAAAGATTTTTGTTTAGTGTACCACAGAGTGTGCATTTGTAGTTTTAGATTTTGCTCTATGTATTATACAGAGACAACATGGAGGAACCAGGGCGTTGGCTCTGGCTCCTTCTTCTTCCTCCTTCTTCCTCCTTCTTCTTCTTCCTCCTTCTTCTTCTTCCTCCT